>QOCX01000509.1:75189-102907 GCA_005959815.1 Sarcophaga bullata
GGCCACTTAAGTAAGTGAGTTAGGTGAGCTTGAAGAGAGATGTTAAAGCAACGTGTTGAATTGCGCGTGAGTATTTGGGTATACGAAAACTGTATTCAAAATGAGTGTCGCGCTCGCACAGTCGACCGAGAACAACAACGAATGAATGACTCTGAGCAGACTCCATCATGCTAGGGTAGGAAGTTTAAAGAGAAGGAAATCATCCATAGGGTTCAAGGTCCCACGCCTAAGTCGTCAAGTAAACGTATTTCGCTTACCATTAAAGAAAACCCACCATACTCTCTATAGGAAGCCGGAATCTTGTGCAAATTTCTTCAACTTCTGTCAGTCCTCAGCTAGGAGACGAATTATGCCTAGTATAGTGTCTTCCTTAAAATATCGGGATCTCGTACTTAGAAAAGCTGGGCAATAACATAAAAAATGTTTCTTTTTTTCAATGTTTTCCACCACATGCTCTTCCTTCATTATTTTTCAACACGAGATTGTGGTGGAGGTGTTCATAAAAATCGGAGTGTCTCGTAAGTGTGCTCATTATTGTACTCAAATCCACCACAGAAAAACCTGAATTTAGGCGTCAATATGTGACAATGAATAGCAGCTGGGGTCTATCATTTCACACCAAATTGGATTTGATTGTTAGTAAGAGGACTGCACACGGTGAATCGACTCCAAATCGATTACAAAGGCGCAATAGTTAGCTGGCAAGGTTATGGTATTTTGGTATCGACTACGTTGAAAAGCGAAAAACCGTCAACAAAATGTATTCCATAGCGTTATTGAAACGTTTTTTTTATGTTAGGTTATATTAGGTTGTGTTAAGTTATGTTAACGGATAGCTTAACATTCACAAGCAACTTCACTCGGTAGCTCATAAGTTCCATTGTGTTATCCAGAGTGAGTTAAGCGCTTCTTGTCATGATCCGTTACTGGTAAGTTTTAACCTTCGCAAGCTCTGGGTGAAACCGGTTGTCAGTTGTCTTAGTAGATCTTCAAACCTTTCCAGATCTTCAAACCTTCTGCCACATAAAAAACCGATGTCTTTGGCTTTGATGTGCAGGATGAAGATGTTAACCAATGAACTTTGCAATAAAATGTTAAAAAGATAAGACGACTATCGACCAGTTTGAAATCCCTTTTGGTATTCTTTGCCTTAGAAAGGTCATTTCATATTATGTGATAATAAAGGTCATTCCACAGCTTGTAAAAATCGTTTGCCAAGGTTTTTTTTTCTTCTATTTTTTGCCAAAATTAACAAGCATTTCTATGAAAGAGACTACAACAGATAGAATAAAATAAATAAAGCCAACAATTTAATGCGCAAATAATGGATTTATTTTTAGAGCACCATAAAAAAAATTAAAAACAAAAACAAAAAAAAATGACAACATTCTGACAGCATTCCGGCTTAATCGGAAAACACCTTTAATTTTATATTCAAGCCGACCTATACACACAATAAAACTAAAGAGGAAAATTTTATACGCTCATCAACCTAAAAAAAAAAAACAACAACAACAAAGGAATGAGGACACAATGTTAATTATTTAAAAATTCATTCATTTTTTGTTGTTTAAAGAAAAATTAAAAACAAATGCCCACACACATAAAACAACAAATTCTCTTTGAAAGCAATCCTTCAATCCGTCAGAAAAGTGTTAAAGACAAAGAAAAAAAAAACGGCTACACATGAATATTAAAGAGTAAGAGTGTTGTTGTTTCATTTTAAATTAAATTTTAAGTTTTTACAACAACAAATTGTTTGCCTAGCCATATCCTCCCTCCTTCTAGCCACCGTATCCAGTTATAATGTTCTGGTGAGTATTTGTTAATGGGAAAAAGTTAAGTTAATTCGGTTCTGTTGCCAATTTAACTTTCCACATCCCTTGAGTAAATTGTGGGCGGCGGATGAGGTTGGTGATACATTCTGTACAATACTTGCTAGCAGACAGCAATACCATTCATACGACATGTGTAACTAGAATGGACGAGAAAGAGAGCACCATGATATGTTTTCATGATGACGTTTGTTGATGATAATTTAATGTTATTATTATTGTTGTTGTTGTTGTTGTTATTTATATGACATACTAATACACATAAATGTGCGTACACAACAGTTGTGGTTAGTTAAATAGCATCAAATTCTAATATTTTAATTTCTATTGATATTTACCTAAGGATTGGAGTTTTTTCTAAGTATTTAGTCTGCTACAGACAAGTTCTAGAACGATAGAGTTGAAAACTGTAGTTGCGTAGAGACAGCACACTCTGTTCAAGCGCACTTATATGGTAGAGAGGGATTTTACTTATTAAGTCTTAATATCTTTTCAGAAATGGCGTTACCTGTTAAGCACATTCTGTGAAAGTGTACTACATACGGTAAAGAGTGAATTTACTGATCTGAGTCCTAATATTTTTGCAGAAATAGCGTTACCTGATCATAGGATGATACTTGTTGTTGATGTTCCGCTCTCTGGAGGGTTCAGAAGTCTTTATGGCTGGTCTGTTTGGTGGCGTGTTGAAACCTCTTTATTTATAAAATTCGAAAGTGAAGGAAACCGAAGGAAACACAGCACTTCTGCAGTGACCTGCTATAACTTCTGCAAAAAGTGTAATATTTCGCTGCTATTCATTGTGGTCCCACTAGTGGTTAATTAGTCATTTTCGCAGTTTAAGAGAATAGAGACGCCATTTTATGTACATTCCACAGCCTAGCAGTAAGAACCTAGCCGAGCAGCCTAAATGATTCTGAAATCTATTGACCGCCAAAGATAAATAATAGGTTCGTTTCTGTCGTCCTCTTTCAAATAACCCTTATGAACACCATTATTTCTAATGATAGGGTCTTCAAATCAGTTGTCACTAGAAGTTAGATAGACGTCGATTGGTTATATAAAATCTCCAAACAAGATGTAGTCCGTTATCACTCCCAGATTTATTCTACTAGTCCTCTCAACATAGTCCCACAGCCAGATCAACTACACAGTAAACATCGAATCTTCCTGAATTTGTACTAACCTTGCTCAGACCAACTTTTTCAATGAGTGTGTTGGAAGTGAAGACGGTGCAAGCGTTGCGCATATCTGTGTCGTCACAACGGACTGCTATGCGTGTTCAAGTGTGCTTTGGTAATCAAAGCTACCATTTAAACTTAATCTAACCTCCCTGAGTTTTAAAGTCTATTTGCCAGCGAAGTGGCAAAGGTGTCTCTAAACCTTTTAAAATGACCCTAACGGCTAGATATCATCTAAAATACGAATGGACTTTTCAAAACCTTTTAATACTAAACAGGGTTTCAGAAAACGTGATTGTTTATCAAGTTTTATGTTCAATGTTTTATTAGAAAAGATCT
Organism: Sarcophaga bullata; assembly: GCA_005959815.1. Taxonomy (NCBI): domain Eukaryota; kingdom Metazoa; phylum Arthropoda; class Insecta; order Diptera; family Sarcophagidae; genus Sarcophaga; species Sarcophaga bullata. The sequence goes on from QOCX01000509.1 coordinate 78,542, forward strand.
TGACCGATGCAACCGGGCACACTGTGGGCACAATTTTCACTAGAAAACACAAATTATTCGCATAAGACGACCATATTGATGATATGAGCCGAACACTACAAGGCATAACTGCGGCTTTTACTGCTGATAAGCATTTGTTGGAGGCAGTCTATCAGCAGCGGGAAAAACTCTGTTGTTGGTTGCTACGGACAAAGAGTTCATGAAACTGGTAAGCCATGTGAGAAATAGCAAATTAAAGGTATTTCATAAAGTATGTGTGCCCATCAGAATTGGCGGTTAGTATAGGCATAGAATGAAATGTAAAGGCTTAGCCAGATCACGCTAATGATCGAGAAATCTATTTGAAAAAGTAGTTTCGGAGATATAGCTGAGGAGGTCCAAATCTCCGATATAAGAATTAGGCTGTACATGATTCTTCAAAACCGAATGTGAGATATTGAACAAGAAGTTTGTACGATCGAAAACCTTGCGAGTCACTGCTCATACAGACCAACTGTAGACTGCAATGTATGGATTTAAAGAAGAAAATAAAAATAAGATTTCTTATCTCTCCACCCATCCTCAAACCAATTTTCGATACATTTAAACTAATCTAACTACCATAATCTATTCACTTCTAATTAATTTATATCAACTGTACACATGTTCATTCTGATATCACATCAAAGGAGATACCGTTTACACAGTCACTATTACTATAATATTTATAAGGATATTTTGTCGTCAGGCTCATTAATTTGTATTTTCTAAATGTGTCTCGCTCTCTCTCTCTCTCTCTCTCTCTATGCTCACTATGTCATTCATTCTATTCGTCTGGCCACCGGCGTTAGTCTGTCCGATTGTCTAGCTTTGGATTACATTTTATACTTGAAACATCCCACACACACACACACACACACAATTGACATAATTTTCCCATTTCCAACACTGTATTCTATGATAATGGTATGAGGATGGTATGAGGATATTATACACAAGAAAATAGTGGGTGAGTTACATTTATTTATATGTATGGATATGTGCTAATACATACATATGTACAGACACATATGTAATATGTGAATATGTGATGACGATGACACACACGCACATGTTGTTATAGTTGTTATTAAGACATTTTTATTTTGCGTGAAAATTTATTGACTTTTTTTCTTAAACGTATTCGATTACTTGACTAAAATTTGTTTTTTTTTTCTCTGTCTCTCTGTGTGTGCGTGTATTTAATTTAAAAATTGCAATAAATTTCTTGCTCTTTGTAGTGGCATTAAAAATTTTATTGAAAAATCATGTTTAAAATGACTTCGACGATATAAAGAAAGGAAAGAAAACGAAGGTAATTTTGTGTTGGAAATTTTTGCTATTAAAGTCACATAAAGTTGTGATTACCTGGGAATAATTCCAATAACGTCAGGTTAGCTAAATCTTCAAAGGAAAAAATTCTTTCAAAAGACAATAAAGGAGTTCTTTAACGCTTTTTCGGCATTTGTCCTATGCAAGAATCTTTTTATGTTTATAATGAAGGACAATTGTGGCGGATCAAGGCCCAGTCTACTTGTAATCCAAATAAACCGAGTAATGATCGGTCACCCCGATCGTCCACTCCCAAGCTCCAGTTTTTTAAAACTTTCTTGTTCTAACATTAAGTAAGGTATACTGGACATCTGTAATGTTATCTTCACAACCGGAATAATGATTGACTTGTCCCCGAACAAAAGGGAGTTTTCGTCTACTCACAAATATTGATTTCATGGTATTGCTTGCTGCATAGCTTTGACACCGTCTTGATGAAACCTTAAGCAAACGATGTCCATTCTTACATTTTGAGCAAGAAAAAATATTCTGAAAACCTCTGATATCTTAGCCTGTTAACCTGCTTCATTGACTGTATCTCTGCGATTTCCGTCATTCTTCACTAACCGCCCAAACGATATAACTTTGTGGCTGCAGTGAAAGCTCTAGAACTAGGTCTGAGTGTTTTTTTAACGCCAAATTTGGTGTGTTTGAAGATAAATTCGAATTTAGCGAAGATGCAAACCAAAAATTTTTACTACAGGCACTATTATCGTTCACAGAGCAAAATTTGATATGAAGGGAACAAAATCTGACATTAAAAAAGCACTCCTAACCCTTTCCCAACGGCTTGCCTGTACTACACCACTTTCCAACTTATCACGATGACACAACTGACCAAATACATCGTTGTCACCGTAGTCAAGTAAACAAACCAAAGAATGCCTCGTATATGCGGCATCAGGCTCAGTGGACCAATAAGTAACTGTCGTCGTCATCGTTAGCGAAAACTCCAGTGAAGAAATTAATAACTGCCAAGTATATGCGGTATTAGTTCCAGTGGACCAATAAGTAACTGCCGTATACACGATGTCAGCTTGATTTATTGACTGTAACTTTGCGAATTTCATCGTTTTTGGAGGAAGAAGTTGCTGGCCCTTAAACTGCGCAAACAATACAACTTTCTCGTTATTCTGTCTGGCAGCTCTTAAACTGTCTATGACTATTTTGAAAATCCAAATTTAATTTTGAAAACCCAAGACACAAACCAAAAATTTTTAATACAGACACTTGTCGTTGACAGAGCGACATTTGATATTAAGAGAGCAAAATATTAAATTAACAGAGAACTTTTAAATCTTTTGCGATGGCGCATCTGTACTACACCACATTGCAAGTTTTCACGATGGCACGGCTTATAATACATCGTCGTCATCGCTAGGGAAAACTCAAATGAAAAAATTAATGACTGCCGTGTATATGCGAGGCAACAGCCTCAGAGGACCTATAAGGAACTGCCGACGTCAACGTTAACAAAACTGAACAAATTAAATATGCAGCGTCAGCCTAAGGCAATAAGTACACGATGTCGTCAGCCACTATGATGCACGGCACCTATCACGTAATTGTTAATTATTTAACAGTACCCATCCAATTCTTTTAATTGAAGTAAATAAAAGTCAGTGCTCATTGCCCTACGGTGTGCCCCATTGCTTGTAACGTAGCAAATTTTATTTTTCTGGAAGAAGTGCGATCCACTGATGTTACGGGTCCAGAAACCGCACCAAACAGTGCATATTTCTGCGTGTATTGACAGTTCTTAAACTATCTCTCGGCAATTCTGTTTGATGACTAAGCGTTGGAAACAAATTTAAGCTTCGCTGTACGCTGTACGAAATACATTTGCAAACTGGCATGAGTTTCGATAATAAAATTCAATGAATTACAAACGTGAAGTAACCATGGTAGGTTATTAGACGTGACGGTTCAAACCCCAGCTCAGATATCTGCAACAAAACGAAATAAGAAAAATTATTTCTTCGGCGACTTCCTCTCAACAGATTTTTGGCAAAAATTCTGAGGTTAAAATAAAATTGCCAGGAAAAGTTTCTCTCTAAAAATCTGCCGTTCGGTGTCAACTTTAAACTGTAGGTCGCGCCGCTCATGTATAAAATTAGCAGACGCAACATAAGTGGTATGATAAGCAAGATCGTAATCCTGGTATCTGAATATCAGTGTTGTTATAAATTTCTTGGTATAGTGTGTGATGGGTATGGTCGGTATGTCGCGCGTACTGTATGGTGCGGGAGTATGTCACGTGGGTATGTGATGTGGCATGCGTTAATGTATGCCTGATGCGGTTGTATGGTGTGGTAGTGACTGTATGTATGTATGTATGTATGTATGTATGTATGTATGTATGTATGTATGTGTGTGTGTGTGTGTGTGTGTATAAATTACAATCGTTATACGTTTGGCATTTTTTAAATTAAAAAATAATTTCAATGAAAAGCCAAATAGCAACACAATACCATATGGTAGTAAAGCTTCACAATAAATTCCCAAATTTATACAAAATAATCCCCATTTTTAGGTTATACATGCTGGATATATGCAGGCATTATCATTTCAAAATATTATCAATCATTATTATTATCCTCAATATATATCCACGAAAATGTAAAAGAAAATCAAATTTATTTTAATTACTGTATGTGTGTACGTAGGAAGTAATACAGAGAGGGAAAAAAAATATGCCAGCTAAGGAAGAATTTGCTTTAAAAAACACTTCACTTCACTTTGCGTATCGTCGTATCGGTTATGGTTTTTATTCATTTCTATGCCTTATCTCTCCTCTTACCGTGTTTTTATTTTATTGTGTGACTAAATCTATGCCTAAAAACAAACATACAAACAAACAAACAAACAAATAATAAAACTTTTAACATGGAAAAGAGATTTTCGAAATAAAAAAAAAAATTTTTTTTTTTATCGATTTTCTTCTCTGTCAGCAAAAGAATTTGTTGTCTTAGGCACACTGAACAGGAACAGGAACATGAGTAGAGAATCAAAATAAAACAAAACAGAACAAAACAAAGCACAGAAATAATCAATTTATATGCGAAAAATGTACTCAAATATACACGCAAAATATTGTTTTAATTTCCATAAAAAAATTTAAAAAAAAACCAACAAAAAAAAAAACGAAAAAAAACAAAAAAAAACGAAAAAAAAACAAACAAAAAAATTAAAATGAGAAAAAAGAAAAACTGGAACGCACATTTCGTAAACAGGAGCAGGGCACAGAAACAGCGAATAGACTTGCCTGCCTTTATGACGAAACATTCGCCACCAACTGCCACACTCGTTACAGATTTCAAAATAAAAAAAATAAAAAAATAGAAGTAGAAGCAGAACCAGAAAGTACAAAAATTTATACGAAATAAATTACAAATTTATTCACACTTAAAGAAAATAAAAATAAAAAAAAAAAAAATTAAAAAAAACCAGGAGGTAAGCAGAGGGCTATGTATGTATGGCAGCAATGGGCATAAATAACCCAAAAAGAAAAAAAACTGCTTAACAAATACACAAAAGATATGAAAGCCAAACGAACGAAAGACCATATTTAATTAAATTATTTTTTTCTCTTTCTCTCTCTCTGCGTTGTTGTTGTTTTTTTTTACAAACATTTTTCTTTACGCACTACATTTTGCTGGTGCATGCTTTCGCGTTTGTAAAAAACACACATATATAGAGAGAGAGAGAGAGAGAGCGAAAAAAAAAATGACGGAAAAATAGGCTCCTGATGTAAGTGTATAATTATGATAATTATTTTCATACTCTTGTTGTGCATGTATAGTAAGCAAATAAAAGAAAAACAACAACAACACAATGAATAAGAGGCACCAGAAAAATTTCCTGACATCAATAATAAACATTTTTTGCCAAGAACCCCATGTTCCAGTGTGTACTTGTATAAAGGGTGATTTTTTTTTTGCTTCTCTGTATACAAAATAATATTCGTGGCATTTCACCATAAATAAACAAACTGATTTGCCTTCCACGTTATGTAAAAAGAGTTCTTTTAGTGGATCCCTTGGACAATCATTTGTTTTCAGCGGCATATACCAGTAATTGAGAAATGTCTCCTGATTTTCATATCACTTTACTTGCGAACATATTGCCAATGTTATATTAACATGCCTTGTCAGCCTCCTTGCAATGTGCTGTGATACTCCTGAACCTAATATGTGAGTATCCCTCATATTAGTTCCTAAACAAGTGGACTTTTTCAAACGAGTACTGATTGTTAAACAGCTAGGAATGCTCTGTTAATATCGAATTTTGCTCAAATGTTGCTCTGTCAACGACAATAGTGCCAGTACTAAAAAATCTTGCTTTGTGTCTTGGATTTTCCAAATCGAATATGGCTTATCCACACAGTCAGAGACAATTTAAGAACTGCCAACTGCATTCTGAAAGAAGCATTGTTTAGTGCATTTTACGGGCAAATTGACAGCATCAGTGAATCATACTTCTTCCAGAACAATAATAATTGCAACGTTACGGACAATATGGGACACTGTACGGCAATGAGCACTGATTTCTATTTACTCAAATTGAAAGAATTGGAGGGGGACTGTTAAACAATTAACACTTAAGCGATAGGTGCCGTGCATCATAATGACTGACATCGTGTACTTATTGATCCACTGAAACTGATACCGCATATACACGGCAGTCATTGATTTCTTCACTTGAGTTTTCACTGACGATGACGACGATGTATGGTAATCGTAAAAATTTGCAAAGTGGTGTGGTACAGATGCGCCGTACCGAAAGATTTAAAAGTTCTCAGTTAACGTCATATTTTGCTCTCTTTATATCAAATGTTGACCTGTCAACTACAAAAGGTGCCTGTATTAAAAATTTTGGTTTGTGTCTTGGCTTTTCAAAATCGAATTTAGATTTTCAAAACAGTCAGAGACAGTTCAAGAGCCGCCAGCCAGTACAGCGAGAAAGTTGTTGTTTGAGCTGTTTGTGTGCCAGAGAAATCCTCCTTCAAACACAATGATAATCACAAAGTCAGAGTCAATGAATCAAGTTTTTTGTTTACCAAAAAGGTAAGAATGGACTTGCTTTACATACATATTCAACAAAATAGTGATCTATGCCAACCGGTACCTAGTACCCTGAATCCATTAAGATACAAATTTGATAAGCATTTAGTCTCACGTTTTGAAGCAAATAAATGGCGCCAAGATCATGCAATTTGACCCCGTTAGACTATTTTCATTGAGGGCAAGCGAAATCTCTCGAGCAAAAAGGCCAGCCCTTGAAGACAACCAGCCCTTGAAGACAACATTACCAGTTGAAATTGGTGAGATACTGACCACAGTGCTGTAAAATTTAAGCGAATATTGAAGCCCAGTGTTAGGACATTATTCTAATCGCTTTTGCAAAGTATCTAAAAAATAAATTTGGAACCGAAACGGTTTAAAAAATCTCTTTACTTATAAACTCTATAAGCACAGTGTTACGATATTGATCGAATGTTCCGGTCCAAAAAAAAAAAAAAAAAAAAATAAAAAAAAATATAAAAAAAACGAATAATTTGAATAAAATATTCGAATGATTGAATCATAAAAACTTGTTTTAACAATAATTGTCAATGCGACTTTTTGTGTATTGCAGCTTTAAATAGCATAATTAATTAGAAAACTTTATGTCCGATTGGGGAAAATACCAACGTTTTATTATAATTAGTTTGTATAGTTTCAATATTTTTAATAGAAATAAAAAAGCATTGGATTTACAGTGATGGAAATAATAATAGGGACCCAATACATTCATAATTCTTATTTATTATTAAAAAGATTGAAAGAAAATATGCATTTCAGTTCCACAAAGAACTTCAAATGAGTTGCTTGACAAACTCCTATCAGTCCGTACATTGCGTTGTTCAAGTCATTAGTCCAACTACGAGTTCACATGTGATCAGAAATTGTAGGCATTTTTTCGGCACAAAAAGATACCAACACATCAACTGGGTTCAGTACAGGTCCTAAGTGATTGACTAGATTTTCTGGAGTTCAAATAATATTTCTTTAAATACGGTTTGTCATTCGAGATCCTATTTCCACAGCCGTTAATAATTCGATGTAAAATTTTCTTGTTTCTATGCCATTAAACAGACACTTGAGATATGCAAAATCGTTTGCTAACGCCTCTCGATTTCAGGCTACAAAGTAGGGTACTTTGACTTGCATTTGGATGAATCCAGCTGATTAAAAATGTCTTTAAATTGCTTCTCTATTCTGGGTAGTAATAACTGCGAAAGTCCTTTTTGAATTTAATAACAACAGACAGACGCTTTGTAAAGGTGCTTAACCGAGGAACTCAAGTTCGAATCTCAGTGAAAATTAACAAATTTTGAATACGAATTTCGAATTTAAAAAACGAACAAACGGGGAATAATGACTTTAATGCTAACAAACATGGTGTAAAAGTGCTTGACCGAGGAACTTAAGTTCGAATGCCAGTTAAAATCACCAAATTTTGAATGCAACTGAATTTGAACAAAATCTATTCATTTCCAAGGCCGGTAATGCTACAATTGGGTTCACTTAAGACTACGACAAGCGAAAGTGATCTACCGAATTGTAGTGTACTGCAAGCATAACTTGTGGACAATCTAGGCTTGATGGTGGATTTGATGAGCTTGGAAAGCAATCAATGAGTTACTTGAGTTACTCCCCTACATTCAATCTCTTTCTTCAGTCCAATACCGTAAATAATTAGTTTGTTTGAAGCAAAGAAAAATCATAAAATTGATTGGTACGACACCTAAAAGCGCTGTCTTTCTTATGCCATCGCTTCCATTATTTTATAAAAATCACTTTAGCACACCTCCCATACCCCTTCCCTTCATATTACCTCACATTTTTCTTTTTTTTTTTATTGCTTAAAGCACCATGAAATTTTGGCCACAAATTCTTTCTATTGAAGAATTCAGCCAGCCAGCCAGCGCAGCCCAGCCCGCTATTACTTGTCTACTTAGTTTTGATTTAAAAATTTTTTAATTCTATTTATTAGCACAACATAAACATTTATTAACACACACACACATACATACATACACGTATGTATGTCGAGTAAACACAACAAACTAGAGAAGCCTTCTATGAGGCCCTTATTTAGGAAACTTGAAAACCTACAAAAGGACCTGCAAGGCAGTAACTTTTATGGGAACGTCAGAAAAGCCCTGAAAAGTGAAAGCCTTGTAAAGCTTTTACTTCTGGGTTAATACGATACGATATAGCCAAGATGGTGGTGGCAATTATCAATACATATGTATGTAAGTGTGTGTATGTATAACGTTACATACACAATTTTTTTGGTATTTTTTTTCTTTCGTTCTGTTATTTTAAACCACTTAAGACTCGTCTGTTTAAGTGGTTGTTATAGTTGTTGTTGTTGTTGTTGTTGCTGTTAACATCTGCATTTTCATACGAAAAAGAAAAAAGAAAAAACGCATAAGTATAGGAGGAAGCAGGCTTTTGACTCTTTTTCTACACACTTATTCTTCTCCTCCTTCTTCTTCTTTTTCTACTTCTTCAGTCAGACAGTCGTTCACCTTTAAGACTCACGTGCTATTGATTAATGCTATTTTTTTATGTACCAATGTGCATATGTATACACACATTTAAGCACATACGCATACATACATACTTATTGTATATAGTTACAGTATGTTTAAGTGTAGGTGTGTTTAAGTATAAAATCCTACCAATTGGTTGGATTACACTAATACATGAAGGTAAGTGCCTCAATACATACGTACATACGTATGCATGTGCATGAGTAGCATAAACTATACATTGAAACATAACCCAGCGAATGCAGTCAGTCATGTTAAGTTTTTTAAAGGACAGGCAATAAATTATTGAGAAAATAAACAAAGAATACAATACGAATATGATTGGAAGGTCTTTAATAAGCGTTCAAATAAAGAATCTTTCCGCATTATTTTCAATTTTAGCTGCACAAAGTCCAAAAACACAGGGTCATAAGGTTTTCATTCCGTTAATGATTTGGAACTCTCTCACAATAGAACTCAGATTGGTTTAGATAAGCAGCATGTCTTTAACAGGTTCACTCAGAAGCATGTCTTTAACAGGTTCACTCAGAAAACGTAAGTCTTTTTAAAAAAAAAAGAATTTCTCCTTCCTTTTGTTCACTGCAAATTTTTTCAAATCCAAATGGTTTTGGGTTCTCAAACACATCCTGAGTCTTAAAGGTTGCAATCTAAGCTCATTCGTGTTATATACCCTAGTAGTTCTCATAGACTGTGGCGTATCCAAAGCCCAGTTATGTGTTAGAATTGTGGCTTCTAAAGGAGTTCGGTAAGTAGCAATACGGAGCGCATCATTGTTAAGCACAAGTCACAAGATTTACAATATTCTGCAGACATTGACAAAAGATTGAATAGAACAGGAATCTTCTGCAGCTTCCAAAGCACTATGAACATTTCCAATGAATATTCAAATCCTAGTTTCAATGAAGCTTAGGGAAGCTTAGGGGAACAACCACCTGTTTTCGGTGCAATAGTATCTTTTATATTACATTTGTATGCCTATGACGTCATACGTCCTGTTTCTCGGTATCCAAGCTAGCCGTAATCCATGCCCAGACTTCAGTTCCTCATGATTTAAATCAAGGACATTCGTTATTGGTTTTGTCTTCCTAATTTCCACGTCTGCTCCATTTCATTAACATTCGCTGTCATTTTACCCAAAGCAGTCTTAATTCATTTTTAGATAATCACACCATTCACCAAAGGGTGTTGTACAAAAACTTTGATCTTAAAGTAGCAAAATCTAAAGCCATAACGCCATAACGCTAATATTGATCTTCAAGGTAAGATCGTACATTAGAAACGTCTTCATATTTCTGAAAGACCGAATAAAACCCGGGTAGCTCGATTGAAGTTCGTAAAGGCTAAGTCGACGATTTAATTCATGAGTATGTCGAGATAGGAAGTCACCGTAGTCTAGTAGTTGGTGTGTTAGCTAATCAGACGAAAGCCCGTGGTTCAAAGCCTAGCTAAATCATCTCAAACAAAACTAAATATGAAAAAATATTTCTTTCCGCAACTCTGAGAGTAAAATAAAATGGCCATTAAGGGTTTCCCAAAGTTTTGCGTTAAAATTCGACTTTAAAACTGTAGGTATCGTCAGTCATGGATAAAATTAAAATACACAACATGAGTGGTGTGCGAAGCTAAGCCGTAACTCTGACTAAAAGGGTTACAATGACCAAATAAGCAAGTTAAGTAAATAAGCATGTTGAAAACTGTCTCGTAATTCTCAGACTGTCTCACTTAACTTCAATTGAAAGACTGTTTATCCGTTACGTATCCAAAGGATAGACAGATGGCTTGAATGAACCAGAAGTCCCTAAAAACTGAGAAGAAAAATATTTTTAGCATAATATAAACAGGAAGATTATTCCGGCGTATATCGATATCTCTGCAACTTAATTCCTAGACCTTTTACAGACCTGTCTGTGGACATTTGTGTAAGTTTCAAAGGAATCATTGTGTTCAGGCTAGAGATGACATTAGGAGCTTAGATAGTATGGGAATAGATCGTACTGGAGAGCGTTGGGATTATAGTCGGGCCTTAGCGGACAGCCGAACTTTAGGGAGGTTGGGCGATTTTGCCCGTGAAGTATTTGTTAGGAGAAGTACTAGGTATAGTGGAGGCAACCTCGAGACGTGATCACTCTTCGTGGTGCTCCCTGTCGTGTGCTCCTTACGGGTTCACCTTTTGTGGTGTTCCCTGTCGTGTGCTCCTTGCTCCTATTGCCACTATCGTCTGTCCCTGGACGTAGGTAGACATACGATCGCTGACAGTTTTGAATTGACTGCTGTTGGTTCTTCTGTTTTTCTGCTCCACTTCGCCGTTCCTGTTGCTGCTGCTGTTCCAAATTGCTCCTCTCCCTTGCTGTCATCATCCCTCTCATTGCTGTCATCGCCGCTGCCTACGTTGCTACGGGAAGAGTCTTATTAGTGGGCTTGGTGATCGGAAAGAGTTTTAGATAGGCTCCACTCCTAACCAAGGGGGTTGTCATATCCAAATACATGGCTTCGAATTGGTACTCAGGTGTAGCAGTCTGTTACATTTGGGGGCGTTGGTAGACGCATAGTATTTCACCCTGTGGGAAGAGCACCGTGGGATTATGTCCACGCGGACAGGTACCCACGTAAAACCAATCGTCGTTGTGCAGGCTAGAGAGAGAACTTTTTATTTAATTTCTTACACTAAACGCCAGAACTAGTCCAAGAGCTAGAATATAAATACGGGGTAAATATAAAATGTTTAACAAGCAGACTTTTCACGATTGAATGCGAAAAATTTGACACGGGAATGAAATCAGCTTCTCGATGTCTTTTACACAAGCTCTCCGCTCGTCATCCGTAAACAAATCCATTTGCTGGAAAAGTACTTTCAAGTTGGATCGACTGATACGAACCACTGATCAATTTATTCCGTAGCATTTCCTGCATTTCAGCAGCCTTTTCCGCCTTTGTTGAGAGAATAACCGTAAAAGTTATTCTCTTCATTCTAGTATTTTAGTGTGCTGATATCCACATTGAGTTTGAGCAACCACCAAACTGTTAAAACTGTTTTTTATTTCAAAATCTTATCTGTCTAACCCTAACTAGCGAGATCCAATATCGTTTTCCTGTATACCTTTGTCTAAACAACTTGCCATGGTTTTGGGAAAATAACACCACTTGTGGTGTGGATACTTTCCGATGGTCACCCCCCCTCCCCCTTCCTATTGATAAGGCATTACTTATTACGGCATATGGGTATTTAGAAAAGCAAAGAAAAGCGATTTATTTTAGTCACAATAGCATATTTAGTGGTGGTTTTTTAATGTGTTATACTATCTATGTATGTGTGTATGTTATCTTTCACACACACACACACACACACAATATTATATACGGTGGTATAAGAAAAGGAAAGAGGGTATAGAATATCAATATGACCACAATATAACCTTAAAATTACATTCGTTTTGAAAACAAAACAACAACAACAACAAAAAAAGTAAACATATGGAAAGGAACGAAACGGAAAGGAAGGAAAAAAAGAACACAAATAAACAAATTATTGGCAAACATTAAAAGAAATATTGGTAAAGGAAAACGACGACGGTATAGAAATTGGCAAAATCCTCCCTAAGCGCTTATAAAATGAAAACGAATAATGAGAGACGAACGAAGAAGAAGAAAACAAAAAGGATCCTTCAGTAAAACTTCATGATTTATGATGTTTTTTTTTCTGTTGAATAGAATTTTTTTAAAGATTAAAATTTATAAATGAAATAACAAAACAAAAACAAAAAATGGATAAATATTCTGAAGGTTAAATTGCGTAAGTTTTAACAGAGTTTGGAGGTAAAAAAAAATAATTTCTCAAGGAAAATATTAAAAATTAAAAACAAATAATTTCCTATTCTCTCGTAATAAGCGATAATCTCTTTAATATTTGCATTTGAGTATAAAAAAAGATTCGTGACATGGGGTAATGCCTAATAAAAGTCATCATGAATAGCCTAACCATCAAGCAACGCTTGTAAATTATTGAATTTTATTATCAAAATTCATTTGTTGTAAGTCGTGTGTTTCAGCGTCGAATTTCTTTCAGCAGTCAATGGCGGTTCGAGAAAGTTATTCCTCAATAACGATGAAGTTTTTAACCTTACCGTCAAAGTCAACGGACGATGAACTATTTGCCCTAAATGGACGAATTGGAAATGTTTGATAAGCAATTAATCTAAGATTTTGGAGTAATTCTCCCTTTAGACCATTTTTGTAGGAATATATGAAGTTTCTCGTGTACAGGGTCAACCACAATTACAGGTTAGCAAGACACATTTAAACTGCCGGCCAAAATACTGTCAAACGAGTATCAAGGATAACCTTCCTACTGCAATCTACGACGGTAATCATTGAGATAATCTCTAAGTATATGTGCCGAAATACGCGTTCACTTTTGAGAATATTCGAGCATTTTGTTTAATTTTTAAGACCCAAACGGATTAAAAAAAGCAACCTAAAGTTAGTGGATGGCATCTACCCCAAGCAAGGTATTGCGTTAGAAATTGAAAACTAGATTATTGAAGAAAATGGATGTGCGCTACGATGAAAACAAATATTGAGTAAAAGTACTCAAATAATGCTTATTGTTGCTGTTGGCTTCAGCCTGACATGTAAAAGGAATAGTCTCTCAATTTTTAACAGGGCTTTTATTTTTTCAGAGGCTCCAACACCCCGCCTAGAATTTTATTCAAGCAGCTACCTGATCCCTGATCCCCTTCCAAGTTTTCCAAGAACACAATTCTTTTAATCAACTACATATGGCAACCCTGTCAACCTAGACTCTGCTACAGTATATCTATCATATGCTAAGCTACAAGAAAATAATTTGATTATTGATAGCAAAACAAATTAAAGAAATAATAAGAAGACAAGGGTGAACAGGCTTTCGGACAGTCGTGAAGTCCTTATAAAAACGATAGGGCTCTGAAGGAAAAAAGATGAGAAAATTTTACTGCAATAAAACAAAACTTTTGAGTTGATACTTAAGCCCCTTAAGACCCGCTACAAAGCAGTAGACTGGTATAAAAGAATCCTGAAGTCAATACCGAAAACAGTTTTATGTGCAAAAAAAATCATGACATTTGTTTATATGGATTGCGTGTGAAAGTTTTTTTTTCTTTTTTCTTTGGGTAAACAATTAAAGTCGAGTGCTGTGCTAACATAAGACAGAATTTAACGAATAAATTTGGGGAGGAAGACCACATATGGCCATTATAACCCTTCAGTCAGGATTACGGCCTAGCTTCGCACACCACTTATGTTGTGTGTGTCACTTTTATACATGAGTGGCGTGACCTACAGTTTAAAGTTGACTCCGAACGACAGATTTTTGAGAAACTTTTCATAGCAATTATATTTACTCTCAGAGTTTTTTGCCAGAAATCTGCTGAGAGGAAGCCGCCGAAGAAATATTTTTCATACTTCGTTTTTTGATGTCTGACCGGGGATTCGAAGCCTGGCCTTTCGTCTAATAAGCCAACACACTACCTACTAGACTATGGCGACCAAAATTGTAGTAAAAAAAAATTATTGCCAAAACCAATGAATAAAAGCTCCAATTATTTCGTTACTAACTTACTTAATTAATCATTACAACGCTTTATTCAGGATTACAATCTAGCTTCTCACACAATCTATGTTGTATGTTAGTTTTATACATGAGTGACGGCACTTATAGTTTTAAAAAATGGTTAAGTTTTAACGGTGAATCACAATGGATCAGGCAGTACGGTCGACGACTGACTGATAAGAAGGTATGCAGTTCTCTTCATAAACAAACCTACTAAGTAGTAAAAGTATATCGAACTGAAAAGGGATTACAGTGAGAAACAAACTAGGAAAAGTGTATCGAACTAAAAGGGGATTATATTGAGAAACAAAGAAAAAGTCTCTCGAAAATCATTCCTTTTTTTCATTTTTTTTGTTAGGCCAGTACTCTGAGAATATTTGCCAGACTCCATACTTTATGTACGAATTGTAGACCTTCTACCACATACATATGTATCATGATAAACTAAGTACGTAGTACGTGTTACGTAGTACAAAAAGTGAGTATAATTTGCATTTGTAAGAAGAATTTGAACTTGGAACAGTTCGTTCCATTCGATACAGATTAACGAAACTAATTTAAAAACGAATTTGTAATAATTTTATTTTTTTCAATAGAAATTTAGTTTATCGAGA
Organism: Sarcophaga bullata; assembly: GCA_005959815.1. Taxonomy (NCBI): domain Eukaryota; kingdom Metazoa; phylum Arthropoda; class Insecta; order Diptera; family Sarcophagidae; genus Sarcophaga; species Sarcophaga bullata. The sequence goes on from QOCX01000509.1 coordinate 93,696, forward strand.
CCTCTACTACATTCTTAACACGTAAAGTAATCGTTTAATTAGCGGAAAATCCAAAACGATTGCATCTAAAAGTAACAAACAAAACAGATTTGAAAATACAGAAATTATCACAAAAAAAAGGGGCACTGCAAGTGTAAACAATTTTTTAATACAAAACGAAAAACAAAAATTGTTGAAATTTAATTAAAAAATAAAATAAAATAACTCATATATTTATAAAAAAAAAAAAAAAAAAAAAAAAAAAAATTGTATTTTTATACTCTGGTCAGGTATGAATATTAACGGAAATTTATTTAAATACCATACGGCAGGGCAGATATTAAAAATTTGTTATAAAGCTCGTTGACATTGTTCAAATTTACGACAAAAACTCCAAAACGACAATAAAATCTATACAGAGAAAACATATACAAACAAACAAAAAAAAAAATAACAATTTAAATTAAATACTACGCCCAAATGCAACAACAATGACATTAATAAAAATTTATATATGTATTGCATGTACATACCTATATACATACATATAAAAACCCATTAAACGTCCGCCACCCATTCAAAAAAAAACCCTGAATTTTATGTGCAACACATACCATACAATGCATAGAGTACAGCACACTTTAATGCCCTGGCACAGTGTGTTGCATTGAACTGACAGAAGACAGTATGGATAATGAACAGTGGAAACAACTGTTATTATTAAACTTTTTCAATGTCATCTTTGTGCTACACGCACGTTCTCTCTCTCTCTCTCTCTCTTTCTCTCTCTCTCTCTCTCTCTTATCTTTTTTTTTTATACAAAATTTTATTACGATTTCGTGTGTCTATCATTATCGTCATACACTCATGATGATTACTCCACACGTCAATAATAATGGCATGTCAACAGCGTTATGATCAAATCTTTATTTCTTATATGGTAGAGTAAACAACGAGGCGTTTTATTTCATTTCATTTATTTTATTTCGTTTATAACCATTGAAATCAATCAGACATGCAACATGACAAAAATCCATCAATTGTTCAACATTAACCGGTAATCGTCAACCAGCCAACCAATCAACCAACCACCACCGGCCGGCCGGCCGGCCATTCATCAGACAAAATAATGACAGCCAAACTATTCCGATGTTTCTTTTTACGCTATTCATTCGTTATTTATTTAAATATTTAGTTTGTAATCGAACATATACAATCAAATCAGAGAGAATAAGGTGAACAGTACTTGAAAATAATAACTCACTTCACTTAAAAAGTGTTAAGCACATTAAAGTCATGATTAGCCAAACGTTCTTAGAACTTAGGTTCGTTTTAAGCATATGAACAGCAATCTAATGACTTACCAAAATTATATCATGATTCGTAAATCGCTTTCCTGGCTTTTCATATTCTGGAAACAAATATACCTTTCGTTACGTTTCATGAACGTTTGGCTAATCCTTGCTTAAATGTTGAAACTGTAAAAAGAGGTTGTAAATGGACCAGACAGATAGAAATGTTTGCCTCAGCAATTGTAGCTACTGAAGAAATCTCTTTTAACACACAAAATTTTCTTTTTATTTATAAAGAAAAATAATTTTTTATGATTGAAGAAAATCTGCTAGAAAATATGCAAAGTTTTATGATTCAAACAAGCAAAATATTTTCTATTTTTAAAGCCTTAAACATTTTGTTTCCCTAAAAAAAATGTTCTTTTCATTTTTCTTTGTGTGAAATTTGTATGATTGGGTCGCGTGAAATTTATGTCACGAGCACAGCACTAATTGTAATACAGTTTCTAAATAATAAGTTGCACATACAAGTTTTGAACTGAGAGAGAGCATAACATATTATATTAGGGTGGTAAAAAAAACAGGAAATTAAATTTATAGACACGTTCTATCCGATTGCTACAATCAATATTTCCATGACAAAGAAAACAAACAGTGAAAGACAACGTGACAACTTCTGAAATGACAACTCCTACAATGACAACTTCTAGAATGACAACTTCTGGAATAATAACTTCTAGAATGAAAACTTCTGGAGTGACAACTTCTAGAATGACAACTTCTGGAATAATAACTTCTAGAATCTTAAGTGTGTGTGGCACAAATTCTTGACTAAAGCCTTGTAATAGCAGAAAATAGTTGTAAGAACGATAGATCGATAATGTTGGAACACTATAATACTATCCAGCAAAATAGCCAACTGAAAATATCATCTAAAAAAAACCTATCCAGTCACAAATATACAGGAAAGTAGTGCAGGAAAGAGTTATTTAAGCTACCCCAGCGTCAACCACAAAAAATTTAATGCGCGCAACCGATCGATCCATCAAAGAACAGAACTGAAGTGAATATACGGCATACCTTATCAATCTTAAGCCATTTGCAATTTCTAATAAACCAGTTGAGCTAGGCGCCCGGTTAGAAGAGTACCCATTCAGCAATCTCTCTTATTTTGTTTACTGACGACCCTGAACAGAGAGAGTGGATGGCAGTCTCATACTCTTCCAAGTCATTACAGTTCCTACAAAAGTCATGGTTCCGAAGATCGTGCAGCCATGTCTGTAAGACAAGAAGTCTTGCACGGAAGCAATCTCAGTAAACATGGCTTTGCATAAGGATAACTGCTATGATTTTTCGAAATCGTACAGGCTTATTAGCCTCCTGCATAAGAAAACTTCTATCAAGTCTGTAGAATAAGGGCACAGCTCACCGCTATTGCTGAGATTAAACTCATTTTAATATCTTGTTACATAAGGTTCTGTTCTAAAACCCCAATATAGGACGGATTATTATAAGAATTCTTAGACTAAGCATAACGAATAATTGCCGATTATATCACAGATGTTCCACTATATGCCAAAGGGTACCATAAAGCGATTAAACTCTAGCAAGAACAAGTACAGAAGTTTAGAAGCCTCGTAGTCTGGTGTCTAATTAAGCACCAGGCCGTGGTTATGACCGAGCTCAGACATCTCGAACAAAACGAAATGTGTTCAGCAGTTTTCTGGGGGGGGGGGAAATCTCTGTGAGTAAGAATTGGCATGAAGTTTCTCAAAAGTCTGTAGCTCTGAATTGACTTTATGATGTAGGTTCTGCCACTCCTAAATTTACACACACAACATTGGTAATGTAAAAAGCTGGGTGGTAATCCCGACTAAAGGGTCGAATAACCAATTATGTAAGTATGTATGTAAGTCAGACAAAATACAGTAACTGTGCTCTTCATAAACCGCTTACCTTTTCGGCATTACTGTTCGATCTAGGGCAGCTGTTTAAGGAAAGTCTAGACATTCACATCTCCGCTAAACGATCAAGTTAAAGAGGAAGGGTCTTTGCAAAAATAACAAAAAAAGATGGCTAAAGACTCCTAATGGCCTTTGGACCTAAAAAGTAATCTTAAATGATGAAGGATGAATCAACCTTCCCGAGGGTTTAACCTTAACCCTACTCAATGTGATCCAGATATGACATTCTTTTAACAGGAGTAACCTAAACCGTTTTGAGCATATCAGTTCCATAGCTCTTACACAAAAAACAAAATTCTGTCTCTCCTTGGAATCACAGGAACCACCCTAACGGTTTTTACAGAACATTCAGCAACAGAACCAAAAAAAAAAAAATAGGAATAAATTTTTTCATTGTATTCAGCAAAAAGTGAAATAAAATAAAACCAACAACAACAACAAAAAAAAAAAAGAGAGAAAAAATAATAAAGCACAGTACAATGTAAGCGGATATAAATATGGGGTATTTACTATACTTTCCTACATGAGAAGGGAATTCATACAAATTTTTTGTTTTATTTAATTTTCCTTTTTTCCTTACTATACAAAGAACAACAAAAATAAATAATAATTGTCACGTTTTTTTTTTTTTTTTTTTTTTTTTTTTTTTTTTTTTTTTTTTTTTTTTTTTTTTGAAAAACTATTGTAACTATTATACGATGAAGTATTCAACAATGTCGACTAAATTAAAAGAAATAAAAACTTTTTAACACACACACATAACAATGAAAAGTGAAAAAAAAGGAAAAGAGAATTTATAAAAAAAAAAAAAGAGAAGGCACTTTAGACAAGTGGAGATTATCACAAATGCTTCAACAGAAATAATAAAAAAAAAAACAAAACAAAACAAAACAATTAAAAATCAACAAATTAAAGAAATAAAATACGAAATAAAAAAAATGTTGAAAAAAGTGAAATAAACAAGGACAATATAATAGAAATAAACGTTAATAAATTGAAGAAATTCCAAGACTAACCATTTACAGTGAATGTCAATGAAATTATTTTCAATAAACAAATAGAAGGAGAAGTCCCTCTAGCTATAACACGTAAAGGCGAAACCAAAGAATTTAAATTGAAAGGCATTAAAGAGATCAAATTGAATACCAACTCCTCCCTCCATAAATGTTGATAATTAACTGCAAAGATGTGTAGATTCTGATGGGATACCAACACATCTGAATAGCTTTAAAGGAGGCAACTTGATAAGCGCTGCATAAGTCATTTAGTTTTCACTACATGCGCTATGAAGAAACACATGCACAATGTTTAAAACCTCAATGCGTGATGTTCATAGGATAAAAGATATTTTGTAAAATAGCGAAGTAAAGCTCAAACTGGACAAGTTGATTAAATCTTGTGGATGTAGATTTAAATCGATAAATTGCATGAAAAGTCTTGCAAAAAACAAAACAACAATTATCGTTCCTTAATCGGTTATAAAGCTGTATTAGATTATAAGGCTGTACATAGAGAAAATCTTTTTAAAATTATGTCAGCCTTAGTGGTGAGCGGTTAACGTCAACGTTTTAAAAACACTCGAATGTAACTTATCGATACATTGACGTTTTTTATGCCATACATAATCGACCTGTTGTATAACGGCGCTGCAGGCTTCTGGCCCGTTTCAGATGTTAATAAGAATCAGAGTCGTGGAAATTACGTTAAAGGGAGACATATTTAACGAGAGATTCATCAGGCAGCATTGTTGCCTGTAAAATTAAGTGGCTGACAGTACCCACTTAACTGCACCCTAGACAGTACCAGTAATCTTTATGATTTTGGGAAGTACTTTACAACGAGAATAAGGAAAAAGATTAATTGGGAGAGAAGGTAAGCAGATGGCTTAAACCCAGAAAATGTGATAGAAGCAGGAGTATACGGCACCGCAGCGGAATACTAAAAGCCTATGAAAAAACTCGTTAGCTGTTGCCAAGCGAGATACTTCGGAATAAATGTGTTCAATAAACATGAACAGAACTTACAGTTGGGCGGCCGTTAGTATACACCAGCACCCATTAGCTTGACTCAGGATTAGAATCGCTAACTAAAGGGTTGAATCCCAGATCATGTGAAAATTCGGGGCAATGAGCAAACAAATAAAATTACGAAGAGGATGGTTTCCACGCCGCTAATGAGGCAGAAATCTCTGTGCAGTGTAGTTAAAACAGAATGGAAAGGTATATTCGGAGAAAGAAAAGATGAAGAGAAGCGGTAATGGATTCGATACAATCTTAACTTTTATTCGGCATTTTCAATAAGAAGTGATGTGAGTTATGTTATCGAGATGTATATTAAGGATGGTAACAGGAAATATACTGATCATCGTTGACTTAAAAATCTATTGTTTTGGAATATGTATGGATTCAAGCCTAATATATAGACTTTGACTAGAGAACGAATTAGAGGACTACATACACTACACTTGGGAGGAGTTATTCAAAGAATATACTAAAGTTGACAAAGGCAACAGAGGATTATTTCCTGTCTTTTGTTAGTTATTTATTGAAATATGCACACCATCTACACGATTCTTTTGCCACAAACTGTACATTGTGCAGTGCAACAGTGTATACGTATAACGATGCCCTAACCTCTATTTATACTTCAATTATATTAAATCTGGCAACTTCTAGAATCTTAACATTGGATTTCTTTGTTGTTTTGTTATTGTTTTTCTTTCTTCGTTTTAATAACATTCGGTGTTTATGAGATAAACTGGAAACAGTAAGCTAAAGATCGAACTGCAGCTAGCAGCTTTACTTTGAATAGGGAAATACGTGTCATATTTTATTAAGAAAATGTTATTTCACTTAGTTGTTATAAAATAAACAACAACAAAAATACAAATTATAAAAGCTTATGTGGAAATATTACCTATTTTAGGTTAATTATCAGGTATCATCACTTAGCCAATGAATCAAAATAAGCTGGTTGTGGATTAAATTAATTATTGCAACCACTATACAATTTAACATTCTCCCTCTCTCTCTCTCTGGATTTTTGAATTGTAAATTTTTTCATTGAAGCAATCAAATTAACTAATGGACGAATCAACACAACGAAATCCCTAGAAAAATAAAAAAAAACCGGCCACTCACTGTGGCTCTGACATACAAATAATAATTGAATTACACACACACAATCGATAAAATTCAATTTTTGGTTTTCTTTTTTCTCTCTCTATTTTAAGGTTTTAATCAAATTTTGTTAAACATTTTATGTTCATCTATCTCACTATGAGACTGACTGTCTCTCCCTCTCGAACTAGAGTTGGTTGCCTGAAAATTTTAAAACATAAAAACGAATTAAGATTTTACAAAAATTTTGTAGACCCCCAAAAAGGCATAGTTTTCGTTTAGCAATTTGTTGTTGGTGTTGCTGGTGCTGCATGTATGCAGTAAAAATTGAAAAATACAACAACAACTAGGACACAACAATAACAGCAACAGAATTTGTATAATTTAGAGCATGTCACGTTTTTTACACATGAATATGAATAGAAATGATAGATAAAAATAGCTAAAAAAAAACGAAGGGAGAGAAACGAAATATAAAATAGTTGTTCTACTACAGCAACAACAACAACAACAATAAGAACATAATATAAACGAAAACTAAAACTAAATGCAACACGACAAGTTTGTCATTTTACAAACGACATAACATAAGCCACCTAAAAAGAAAAAAAAATCGTATTAAAATTATTATGATACTCTACATAGGCAAGGGTGTCCCCCATACCCCGCTCAATTAAATTTTTATTTTTATTTCTTTTTTTTCCAATTACAAACACACACACAAACACACACAGACACAAATTATGCTATTAAATTAATCAGTTGTAATTTTATTTTATGGCCATTCTAAGAAATATTCTCCATTTAAAGGCGCCCCCTAAATGAACGTGCAGAGGTCTCCCTGAAACATACGACACCTAAATGGACCAACACATGTAGTCAGTAAAACTGCAGTCAAGTGCAGTGTACACTAAGTGACAAAAGAGAGCTTATTCCGCAATACTTCATGTATATTAGCGCATAAATTATTGACCATTGCGACTCTTTAGTAAGGATTACAACCAAGATTTCCACACCACCTCTAGTGTATGCTTCAGTTTATTTTATTCATTAGTCGTCAGCACATTCCATTTAATATTGATTCCAAACGACAGATTTGAAAACCTTTGCCATGACCACTAGTTACTCATCGAGCTTTCGCCAGAAGACTGTATCATCGCAAGAAATTTTCTACGCACTAAACCTTCCTCATTATACTTGACTTCAACCTTTTTCCCATAAAGTGCACAGTATAGTCATGCCCTTAGGTGCTGGTTCCATATCAAATAAAATAATGTGCAATTNNAAAGCGATCCATTAAATTTCCAATAAAGGGCATTACTAACTGTATCTCACATAGGTCTGTTCGGCTCAATATTGTTTAAATTAGCACACAATCAGTGCATTAAGTAGGCGGGTAGGTAGGTAGGATGGTTGAAAGAGAGTATATCAAACAAAGTCTCATGTCTTATTACTATTGAAATACCCCTAAGACATCTCGTAGGCTTGCTGTGTGCTAACCATCTTGTACAAACTTCTTAACTTCCTCTATTGCACTCCTCTGAGACGAGTTGCGCCTTGTATAGTATAATCCCCAATATATTACATACATAATTGGCCATTACAACCCTTCAGCCAGGATTACGGCCTAGCTTCTCACACCACTTATGTTGTGTGTGTTAATTTTAGACATGAGTGGCGGGACCTACAGTTTAAAGTCGACTCAGAACGACAGATTTTTGAGAAACTTTTCATGGCAATTTTATTTACTCTCAGAGTTTTTGCCAGAAATCTGCTGAGAGGAAGTCGCCGAAGAAATATTTTTTTCATATTTCGTTTTTAATGTCTGACCGGGGATTCGAACCCTGGCCTTTCGTCTAATAAGCCAACACACTACCTTCTAGACTACGACGACTTCCCCAATATATTGGGATCTCGAATTTACACCAGCTGGCCAGTGGCACAAAATAAGCTCCATCGTCTCGATGTCTGCATCGCATACATCCTGGATTCATCATTTTCCATCACACTAATACGGTTCAGATGTCCATTTAAGGCGGAGTGTTCCGGGAGTACGCTTATAAGCGTGCTTAGGTCTCGTTCTCTTCATTTGTCTTTAATGCACTGAAGGGAATCCAGTTATTCAAGGTTATGGTAGGTAGGTAGGTAGGTAGGTAGAGGTGGCTGCCCATCCAAGAGAATCGGATGGACACACTTAGACCACATAGGACACATTGTGTTACCACAGTTTCTCGTTATCTCCTAGTCTCGAAAGCACTCGGAGCTCCTCATGAAACGAGTGCCAATGTTAATCCTTGAAATTTCCTCTAGATCATCCATATAGTGAGCACCTAAGTACTTTTTCTCCACTGACAAAGAGACGGGCATGTACTCAGCAATTTTGCAGCTTCTGCAGAAATCATTATCAAGGTGTCCAAGACGAATGTGCCTCGCATGCGTACCCATAATGCAATACGCTATAATGACCCCGTCAGCTACACTGAGCGCGCCTCTTTGGAGTTTAAGCAGTTAGGAATGCGTAAATCTGGCCAAAATATTCGCTTCTGCATTTCCAATCAATCTCTTATGACTGGGAACCCATATATTGCGTTCCATTCCATGCCTCGAGTAATTATTAATCGTCTGCCAAATAAGTGAGCGTCAAGCGAGAGACCGTCTAGTGTCTTAACTATATTCTGATGATACGATATGTGGCTCAATAAGGGCCACTTCTTATCGAATTCTTATCTTTATTGGTTGGACGAAGAGTCTTGTATCCAAAGCCATTGAGAGCGATACTCGCATCGCATCACATATTCCTAAACCACAAATTAGTTGAACGCTTTGAATTATTCTTTTGATCAATTATCCGCAAATCT
>QOCX01000509.1:110643-135440 GCA_005959815.1 Sarcophaga bullata
TTTTTTTTTTTTTTTTTTTTTTTTTTTTTTTTTTTTTTTTTGTTGTTGTTGGTATTCATTTATTCATTCATGTAATAAATTGCTAACGGCAGTAGTAGCACTGCTATCACTAATGCCGCCTGCGACATGGTTTCCAATTCGTCCTTTGCCCTTTTGCAAGTGAGTTCTTTTATTTCCTAACAGTTTCTAGCACAATACTAGCAAGTAAGCAGCAAGTAGCAAGAAGAAGAAGAAAGAAATGGCTGAATGGCTCAAAAGCATTAAACCTTTGACATGATTTTTTATAGCAAAAGTTTGCTTTTTTTTCTCTTCTTCTTTTTTTTGTTTTTTTTTTTTGCACCAGTAGCTGGCTGTTTTGAATTACTTGGATTAGGGGCACAACTTATTATTGTTATTATTATTGTTATTAACTTACCATCTGGTTGCTGTTCTTTCTTTCTTTCTTTCTTTCTATCTTTCTTAAGAATTCTTGTTTTTTGTTTTTTCTTTGCTTCCTTTTAAATTTTTTGCTTTCGACTTCGTTGTCCTTTCTCTCCCTTAAAATGTTGTTTTCTTTACTTTTTTTTCTCGTATATTTCTTGGATTTAATAGTCCACGTGTTAAAAGTTTTTATCCTTGAATGCTGAAATGGAACATGAAGAGGAAGAAGAAGAAAAAACTTTTGTAATTATTCCAGCGCAAATAAGTGTTAGTGGGTGTGTGTGTGTGTGTATAATTAATACGCTAAATTTAACAAAAAGATACAATTCATAAGAGAAAGCATAAATAACAGTATGTGTGTCAGTTTCTAAATGTGGGTCGTTTAAAGGAAGTGCCACAGCGCACCCAGGTGCTTAGGTAAGCAGTATAACCCGCCAGAGTTATTCTTACATTTGATTATTACGTAGTGACCTGTAATAAATTCAACTTTTAGAGATGGTTTGGAGTGGGCAGTTAAAGTGCTACCTATTCAAGCAAATGTCAATATTTCCCCTTTCCTCTAGAGAGAATAACGAACATCGAACCAAATCCAGAGAAAGTGTAGAACTCAATAAGCACGGTTCCTTACATCTACACTCAGATAGCCAACCTAAAATCCAAGGACATGTTACAATAGACCGATCACATGCGTACGTGAGATATCTCGAGTAATAAAATTGAAGGTAGGTAGGTAGCTAGAGAATGTACATCCAAGGAAGACGGATAGACACACTTAGGTCACATATGACCCATTGCAATAACATTATTCCCTAGTCGTGTAACCACTCAGAGTCGTGTAACCACTCGTTGCCATGTAGTAGACACCAAGAAAACCGGAGGGACACACTTAGGCCATATAGGGCCCGTTTTAATACTGTTATCCCCTTGTCCTGGAACCATTCTGGGTTTTCAACCTGCTAATGGCATTACTTGCCAGTTCTCCAAGATCTACATGGGTGATCATCCATGTAGCAGACACCAAGATGCCTTTTTTCTTTTGACATAGAGCCGGTCATGTTTCCAAAAGAAGAACGGTCTCATCCTCTTCCTCATCTCCGCAACTGCAAGATTTCTCAATGTGCTTCGCATGCGCGCCCATAATGCCTAATGCCCTATTATGACTCCGATAACCATACTGAGCGTGTTTCTTTGGAGTTAAAATGACTTAACCGTGCATCCTCTATACAATGACCCATTATGGCCCCGAGAACCATGCTGAGCGTGTGCTTTTTTGGAGTTTAAGCAGCCTTGCCGTGTGCGTTCCATACCATATTGGCCAAATTTTCTGCATCGTTCTGTCTATGCCCGAAACCATCTGTTTGCGGTTGACGGAATTGATGATCGTTTTGTCAATTATAAACTTACAGATCCCCCCCAAAGGGATTCACAAAGTCGGAAATTCGTCGGAAAGCTCGATATTTGTGTTACGTTGGGGAAGTTCATTCGCTTTGTAGTTATTTGGAATATCATTCCGCCCTGGTACCCACCTAACAAGGACATCATATTGTTCTATTACGTATTTTAGATATCTAGGACAGCTGCATACCGACCGGGAGTTCATAAAATTAAAACAAGACAATAAAAAATAGAAAACGGAGTGAAAGGAATATTAATAACGACTTCAATAATGCAATCACTGCTCAGGCCTATTTCCGTCAATCGGTGACCTTAGTTCCTATATTTTCTATGGGTTTAATACCTCTCTCAAGGCCTAAATAACCTCCCCTAACACTATACCATATCGAAGGCATTGTATCAAATCGTTTGTTGTCTCCTCCGTCTGTTTTCTCCATTATTTCTTTATTTACAATTCCCGAACCTATCCTCGTAGATCGATTATGGTGCCATATGATACCACAAAAAAGAAAAAAGAAAATAAATAAATAACGCTTTAATAAAATTATTTGTAACGTTTATTTACATAAGAAAAGGAAAAAACAAAAACAAAAAAACCCAATCAACAGACTCACTTTCCAGGCGGACTCGAATAGCTGAGGCTGCTAACTATCTGCTGTCTATATGGACGTCAGTCTGACTACATTTGTTTTGTAAGTATGCGTAAGTATTTTATATATGTATACATAAACTATGTACATACATACATACATACATACATACATACATACATATGTATGTATATATTGTATCAGATTAATGGCTGATGTGTAATCATACAACAGATTGTAATTTAATTAATTGAATGCCATGTTTTGTTAGTGTCTCTCCTCTATATAGAGGCAGTGTTGCTGTGTTGCTATGTTTTTGGTGGTAAATGTTCGATATAATAAATGGAATATCTGTGTACACATGTGTAGATATGATATGAAAATAATACGACAACCATTACCAGCATTACCACCAGCATTAATAGAACATAATTGGTAATTAGTAAGTTGTTTTTAATTTCCCATATTTATATCGTATGTTTATTAATAATGATATGAAGAAGACTTTTTTTTATTATTTTGCTTTGTGCCCTAAAACTGTCGTCCACTATGTTCGCAAATACTAACTGAGGGTAAGGCATAACGACTCACTCATACTGTCGTAAGAAGTCCATAAGCCCATAAGGGAGGCCTATAAATACTTGCATGACATTGGCCATTAAAAGTCTTTAGTCAGGATTACGACCGAGCTCCTCGCACCAGCCATATTGGGTGTGTTAATTTTTATCAATGATTGGCTGGACGTATACTTTCAAGTCGAGTCCGAACGAGAGATTTTTGAAAAACTTCATGGCAATTTTATTTAATCTCAGAGTTTTGTCAGAACACTACAAGTGGCCGAAGCAATATTTTTTCATATTTCACTTCGTTCGTGGTGTCTGGGCTGGGACTACAGCTATTTATTCGCGCTATTTATTGATCACCATGAATTGTGTCCTAAAGTTTGTTTGTGCCTAATAACAATCGAATCAAAGTCCTCTATGCTATGGACTGAATCGATTGATCAACGTTGCTTCAGTGAGGCCACACACCAGTCCGTTCATCCCATAATGATTTCTTTTTGCTTTAGAAACCTCGTTTATTATCATCTCCAGGCAATCTTGTAAATATTGTTGAGCGTGGAGATACCCTGTCAGTTTTCGCAATTAAAAAATTAAAAAAAAAAAAAAAAAAAAAAAACTATTGGGACCGCTTGAATACTGTTGGATGCAGAAGGAAATTACGGGTCAAGCGGTAACCGTTGTGTGAAAATCGCAATAAAGATTTTCTTATGATCGGCTATGGCTGAAGTCCTAGTTCGAGCATATACCGTTAACAATGTAACTGACAAGTAGTCAGTTTTGGTTTATAGCAGATAAATTAGGTTGCATCAGCACGAAACTAACGGAAGCATATATTTCCGATGACAATAAATTTTAATTGCAAACAACAGATTAATGCAAGTTCTAGAATGAAAGAGTTGCCATCTGTCATTCCCTAGAAATAACAACCCCTGTGAACACGTGCTAGATGTTAATGATAAGGAGCTTTTACCAAAAAAAAAAAAGTAAAGCTTCCTAATCTTATTATGTTCTTTGTTGATGTGCAGAGAGTGGAAATTGTAAAGGAAGGTTGGAAATCTGAATTGCATGGGTTTCGAGTCAAGCATCTTAACCGCTACAAATTTGCCACTCAATCGTAACAATTGAAACAAAAAAGGTTTGATGAAGGTAGACATCAATTTTGACATTTACGACAACATCAAGAAGAAATGTTTGAGCTCAGATCATCCTGATTTATGGCAAAATATTTTCAGGACCGGCAGTCAGGATGATTTGCTGTATGGCTGCCGAGGTATTGAAGTATCATACGTGAAATGTGAACAAATTAATCGTTTAATGACTGCTTTAGGAATATTTATGTTGCGATAGGGCAACACCAATTCACATACACACGTTGAAGTCTACCAAAACTGGCACTAAGTGAATATATTGTGGATGAAAAACTTGTCCCAATAGAAGCTTGTAAACAATATTTATCACAGTTGTTTGACAGTAAAAGAGATGCACAATGAAATTATCGTCATATGGAACACAGTATTTGCCCTCGATATGGAAGCATTCAAGCAAAATTAATGGACTCACTTTACTACACTCTAGAACTGAAGATTAGTCCCTTTAAGGCCTTTTGCTAGTCCGAAAAAAAAAATTGTTGTTAAAGTACCATACAGTCGATGCTGATCAACTACAATTTTCTTACGTGTTGTGTAGTAGTGGGCTGGCTGATTTAACTTGAACTTAGAATTTCTCTACGTTTTTTATTTATTATTTTGACATTAAAAATAAAAACTTTTGTTTCCAAATAAAACAAAAGACAATAAAAAAGCATAGAAGTTGGTATGGTGTGGTGTAAATCAGATAAATTTCATTTTATAAATCATTTTCATAGCAACAACAACAACAACAACAACAATAGTAGCAACAACAACGGCAATAAATACAATATTCTGACAATTGCCAACACAAACGCCAACACACTTCAAAATTCACGTGACATGTTTATAAATGAGAGTTTAAAACAAATGGAAATCATCATTATCATCATTTTGGTTGTGTTAATGATGACGATGATGATGATGATCATCACCTTCATTATTATCATTGTCATCATAATCTAAACATTTTGAATGCCGTTTTTCCCCCTCCATGCAGCCAGCAACAGAGCAATCTTTTTTTTATGAAATTTTATTCAAAATACTCGTATTTTTCATAAATTTTATCACACTTTTTCGTTGTTTTGCAAACACATAAAAGACCAAATGTTGTAGGAGAGAATACGATTAGAAGAGGGATGTTGTTGTTGTTGTTGTTTAATAAAATATTTAAAATTTCCTGTTATGGAAGAATATGTTTTGTGCTGTTGGCAAAACGATAATAATGAGTACTAAACTAAATGGCACACATTCATTCATAATATGATATGATAAAATATTTACAATATGATGACAGACACAATAATGTTTCTTGTTGTTGTTGTTGTTGTTTTTTTGTTTAGAAAGAGAAAAAAGAACTCATAAAGTATCATTTAATGCACATGACAATAAAATGTTATAAAAATTATTAGAAATTTCTAATTTCCACCCATTATTCTGATGAAGAGAGCTTTTAAAAACTAGGAATTTCAATTCGACTAAATTGATACCTTATAACATTAATTTCCATTTCGATTAATTAGGTCTTAAGGCCAGTTTTTCTTTCTACATGTGTGTGAAGATAAATTTAAATTTAACTAGCAAAGACAAAAACCAAAATTTTTAACATAGCTAAAGTTAAAGCTAACAGAGCAATGTTAAGTGGTTAACAGCAAATAAAAAACAAATAGCCAAGGAAACATCCATCCATCCATCCATTCCATTCCATTCCATTCCATTCGATTCCATTCCTGAAAAATTATACTCCACACGTTCCTGAGTGGAACAGCTGCTCAGGCAATACGGATTTTCTTTTGAATATTAGCTCTGAATCTTGTTTTCTAAAGTCAACAGAGAAGAAAGGGTTTTTAAAAGGTTAAATCCTTCGTACAATCTTCAAAGAATCAAGAACTAGAACATCAGCATCAATATTACCCCTGTCTATGCCGCAAATGGAAGTCGTCGTAGTCTAGTGGGTAGTGTGATGGCTTATTAGACGATAGGCCAGGGTTCGAATCCCCGGTCAGACATCAAAAACGAAATGAAAAAAAATATTTCTTCGGCGATTTCCTCTCAGCAGATTTCTGGCAAAAACTCTGAGAGTAAATAAAATTGCCATGAAAAGTTTCTCAAAAATCTGTCGTTGGGACTGGACTTGAAATTATACGTTCCGCTAGTCATAAAATTAACACACCCAATATGAGTGGATGTAAGTCGCCGTAGTCTAGTAGGTAGTGTGTTGGCTTATTAGACGAAAGGCCAGGGTTCGAATCCCCGTCAGACATCAAAAACGAAATGAAAAAATATTTCTTCGGCGCTTCCTCTTAGCATTTTTGGCAAAAACTCTGAGAGTAATAAAATTGCCATGAAAAGTTTCTCAAAAATCTGTCGTTCGGAGTCGACTTTAAACTGTAGGTCCCGCCACTCATGTATAAAATTAACACACACAACATACAACATAAGTGGTGTGAGAAGCTAGGCCGTAATCCTGACTGAAGGGTTGTAATGGCCCATTATGTATTATGTATGTATGCCGCAAATGGCTCTTGCATATGCTCCGATTTGGGTATACTTTTTCCAATATTTCAGCGAATATTTTAAAAAAATTTGACTTGTGCAGTGGGATCAAATCGACGGCCAATAAACTCCTCCAAAACACGTGATTAATTATCCACCAAACTTACTTTTCAATCAGTTTTTGGTATCATATGTTGTGTAGACATGTCAAATAAGACCAATGGTTCCATTTAGAACAAAAAAAATCGGTAATCAATCGCCATTTTTTCGTTCCTAAAGAAGTACACTCCGATGATACATTTGCAGTTCCTTTTGCAATAGCTTCTGTTCAGAGTTTCGCCTCTGAAGATAATTTAACCTTGCTAAGCATTTTTTGCATTACCACTGTCACGTATTTTATGTGTGTGAAGTTAGCTACGAAAGTTATATTCTTTTTTTTACAGTGAATGTTATGTTAACAGAGACTCTGTTAACTTAACATAATTAAAGAGTTTGGAAAGGCGGGAAGAAAATCGATTAAAAATCGCAAAAATAGGGATAAATTAGGAAAAATGAAAGGAAGGCGAAGCTAAACCTTCGAATTTTACAAAAAAACAAAAATGTATGAAAATAACAATTTGCTTATACGAGATAATAAAGCTGAAAAATCAAGTATTTTTTACCAAATATACTCTCCATAAATCGTGAAAAATTCGATAAAATTGAAAAAGGTGCGGTTTTTGACCTATTGTGCTGGATAGCTATTGGATCAAGGATTCTAAAACAGTTTTTCTTATAGTTTATATAGAGGCTCTAGTTTGCTCATATAAAAAAGTTAGCTACGTCGGCTATATCTCCGATCTCAAGGTTCGCCCGACTATAAAGAAAACTGTTTTGGAATCCTTGATCCAATACCTATCACCGCAATAAGTCAGAAAACCGCACCTTTTTAAATTTTATCGAATTTTTCACGATTTATGGGGAGTATATTTGGTAAAAAATACTTGATTTTTCAGCTTATTATCTCATAAGCAAATTGTTATTTTCATACATTTTTGTTTTTTGTAAAATTCGAAGGTTTAGCTTCGCCTTCCTTTCACTTTTTCCCTAATTTATCCCTATTTTTGCGATTTTTAATCGATTTTCTTCCCGGCCTTTCCAAACTCTTTAATTATGTTAAGTTAACAGAGTCTGTTAACATAACATTCACTGTAAAAAAAGAATATAACTTTCGTAGCTAACTTCACACACATACGTATTTTATAGCGTTACTCGATAGTAGGAAAAAGTATTTCGAAAGTAAACAAGCGCCCACAGTCGACCTAGACTTCGAAAAGTCAAATGGATAGGTGTTTACGCTAGAAAGCTCGGAAGGCCTTAAAGAAAAAAACAACGTCTCAAGACAGAGATGCCTGAAGCAAATGTTGCCGACCAAGAGTCGTCAACATTAGCAACGCCTTTACAACATCAAATGGGATCAAACAAGGATGCAGCGCTTTGTTCCCCCTTCTATTCAATGCAACTGAAAATCAACATGAAATAAGTAACGAATAATTTGAGCGATTAACCAGTCGCTGTCGTCTAGTAAACAATGTGTGGGATTAGTAGTCATTAGGCTTGGAAGAACGGCCCCAGCTTCGAACAAAACGAAATATAACGAGATATTGCAACGGCGACTTCCTCTCAGCAGATTTCTGGCTATAACTCTAAGAGTTGAATAAAATCTCCATGAAAGGTTTCTCAAAAATTCTGTCATTTGGAGTCGATTTAAAACAGTAGTTCTCACTACTCATGAATAAAATTAACACACACTATTGGAATGGTGTGAGAAGCTAGGACGTAATCCTGATTGAAGGATTATAATGATTAATCGTGTAAGCAAGTAAACAAAATATCAACAATGTCGACTATGCCTTCAAAAGCCAAAAAAAAAGCCAAAAGAGTTTACGATTTACGTACTACAGCATTAGATCTCCCCGAGAATTGTGCTCTACGGCGATATAACATAAAACGGCGTCAAATAAAGGTGCCTTGTGTTTAAAGCCACCCTACATTACACCTTAAATTTTATTGCTAACGAGGTTGAAGAAATAATACAGACGACCACCCAAAGACCTCGAGTTCTCTACGGTAGAAGCAAAGAACAATTTGCAAATAAAAAGAGACGATGAAGGTAGCCGCAATTGATATAAAAATTCTGAAGGCATGCACTGCGAAATGATCTCCGAAAGCATCATTTAATATGAATGAAAAAATGAACGAGAATGTTGCCAAATTTTGCTGTTTGAATGGCTAAATCGTACATATTTGCGATGTTATACTAGACTTTCGCAACAGATTTAATAAATTTGGCTCGGTTTCCGCCAAACTACACATCATCTGACAATCAAATGAGCTTTCGCCTACAATAACAGTCAACATGTGCTACAAAGCATATGTGAAATATGGCTGCCAAACGTCATTAGTCAATGTTGACCATAAGTCTGGTGTAGTGTAACAGACCAGAGTTTCTGGTGGGAATCGAACCCACGACCCTTACGCCAGTAATCGAGCACATTACCCACTAGACTTCCAGGGCATCCAAGTCAATGTTGAAATTAAACTTATGTTGCAGGAATTTTTTAGTAGATGCCTGCACAACACGCTAAAGATAGGCTAGCATAATTTCAATTTACACCGATTGATGCAACTAGACTGGCATTACTTTAAAGAGCCCTATGAGAAGATCTGTCAAGACATTCATGAATAGAGTAGAATATGCAAGGCTTCCGAAGACAAGGATGGCAAAGTAGCATCTGCAGAGAACAGTTTTAAAAGAGCTTTTATTTTAATGGAATACACATTAAATACTTAGTCAACTTACTTAATTGGTCAGGATTACAACCTAGTTTTTCACACAACCCATGTTGTTTGTGTTAATTTTATGCATAAGTGTTGGGATCTACAGTTTTAGATCAAACCCGAACGATAGATTTCTGAGAAACCTTTAATGGCAATTTTATTTACTCCTCGATTTCTTGGCAGACATCTGCTGAGAGGAAGTCACCAAAGAAATATTTTGATTTCAGATATCATTTCGTTCGAGGTGTCTGAGCTGGTGTGTGAACGTGCTAGACTACAGCAGCTTCAGTTACAAATTAAATACAATTATATTCTCAGTTCCAAGGCATCTATGCTGGACCTCATAACACAATTGGCCATTACAATCCTGCAGTCACGATTACGGCCTAGCTTCTCACACCACTTATGTTGTGTGTGTGTTAATTTTATACATGAGTGGCGGGACCTACAGTTTAAAGTCGACTCCGAACAACAGATTGTTTGAGAAACTTTTCATGGCAATTTTATTTATTCTCAGAGTGTTTGCCAGAAATCTGCTGAGAGGAAGTCACCGAAGAAATATTTTTTTTTTTCATATTTCGTTTCTGATATCTGATCGGGGATTCGAACCCTGGCCTTTCGTCTAATAAGCCAACACACTACTTACTAGACTACGGCGACTTCGTAGACCTCACATGCCTTAAATATTCTAACAACGGCAAAGTAATAAAAATAAGGCTATTACAACAACAACAACAACAACAACAACAAAATTCCATAATCATATCGCATGTAATCAAATCACATGATGACTTCACACTAATTTAAAATGTAATAAAAATTAATTTAATGACTTTATACCATCACCACCACCATCATCATCACCACCACCATCAACACCATCCCATAAACATATCACATGCTATACATATGTACGTATATAAGAAGATTTCATATTTTTAGAAGAATCAAGAGAAGGACAAGAAGAAACTGTCAATCATCCGGTAAAGCCATGTAAGTGAGTATAAAATCTGTTTCTTAATTTTTTTTCCCCCCAACTTCTATTGCCGTGATGATGATGATGGAAAGAAAATGTATGATAAAGTAGTAGAGAATAACAAGCAGAAAAATGAAAGATTTCTTATTGTTAAAAATGCGAACGAAATTCCGAAATTCCATTAACAAAAGCCATAATAAAGATACAAAAATATTGAAATTTTACTTCTTAAGAATTTTTACAGAGCATACGTACAGGCAAATTACAGAGGTATACACACGTACATATACTCTGTACGTACACATACATTCTTATGCGTGAAGCATGTTTAATTTCAGCACAAAATAGAGAGAAGGAATAATTTCTTCTTTTTTTTTTTTTTTTTTTGTAGAAAATTTCCATTATCTAGAGGAATGCCTGCCTAACTGCCAGCCAGCCTGACTGACTGCCTGCCTGCTTGCTGACTGCTGCCTTTGCTGTTGCTAAAGCTTGCTTCATAGAGAAAGGGTTCTTGTTTTTTCTTTTCCTCTTTCATTTTTACTTTGAAACGAGTATTAAGAGCAGCAACATCCAAGAACAAAAATTGTTTTTATATACATACATACATACATAGGAATCTTTCATTTCCCTGTAGTTCATTCATAAATTTTATGCAACATATTTTCATTAACACCCCAGACATGCTCAAACCTCTTTCTTTCCCTAGGAATACCAGAAAAAAAGCTCAAACACCGAGAAGGGCTGAAATCATGAAATTAAACACACAGCTACAGTCATAGCCACAGCCACATCCACTCACCACACACTACACAACAGCCGGGAGCAGCAATTGCATTAATGACGAAAACAACAACAACAACAACAAGAAAAACCTAAAAAAGCATATGCTTTAGAAAAAGGGGGTTGGTTATACCCGGCTCTGTCTTTCCTAAAACGAAAAGGGAAAAAAGAGGAAAAAAAGAGGAAACAAAACCTTAAAGTATCAACTTAAATCAAGCAGGAAGAAGGAAGACAGCGAGACGGACAGACAGACAGACAGACAGCCAAACAAACAAGCAGTCAGGCAGTCTGTCGACTACGCTGTCATGTAAAACAATATTACCATTCTCTGGGAATTTTCAATAAAACAAAGATTCCTCTCTCAAGAACTTTTCAAGGAAATTTTGTTGATTAGTGAAGTGAATTTGAAAACGAAACTTCTCTGGTTATGCTTTGACGGAAGGGAAAGGAAGGGAGGTTGTATTCTATTTCGGTTTCAGTTTCCTTTTGATTGATGCTTAAGGTATCTTAAAGCTTACATTACACATTCTTTTCTTTTCTAAAGTATCGAAGGCACAGTGCTTGACTATGCCCTTCAAGCCCTCGCCAAGTAGTCAATAACCCATTCGCTGTGGGTGTCATGTATATGCGGAAATCACTTGTGGCATCACAGTGGCTAACGTCACATATATACGGCAGTTACTTATTGAACCACAAAGGCTGTTGCCGCATATACGTCACTTGAGTTTTCGGTATTAATGACGGCGATGCATGATTAGTCGCGCCCTTGTGAAAAATTGGAGAGTGGTGTAGTACACGTGAAAAGGCTAATGCCGCGTATACAAGGCACACGTTCGTTATGGCAAACGATGACATTGTATGGTCATTCGTGCCATTGTGTGCAGGTGTGGCGTCACGAAAGATTTAAGAAATACCCTGATACCTGAAAAGAACCCACCAGAAAAGTTAATATTAACAACGAACATCTTAGAGCGGTCAGATGCACCTTAGAAAAGGCTAAAACAACAAAATACATTTTGAGAAAGCGTGTTATTCTAATATAACGAGAGATGGCAACCCTTTTATCCTAGAAAAGCTTGCATTTTGCCAATAACTTGCTTAGCTCACAAAAAACTTGATTAATGCAACTCAAATAAGGTTCTGGAATGATTGGGTTGCTAAGTGTCACCTTTCCGAATAAAGTTGCTCTACGATAATGAGAGATGGCAACCCTCTCTAAACAATAAAATGCTACAGTTTTTACTAAATCAGCCGCTTAGCTGAAAATCTTGATTAATGCAACTCAAATAAGGTTCTGGAATGATTGGGTTGCTAAGTGTTGCCTTTCTGCGTAAAGTTGCTCTAAGATAACGGGAGATGGCAACCCCCTCATCCTAGAAAATGCTAGTTTACGAGTCATCTTCTTAGCTGAAAAACTAAATCGGGTGTTGGAATGATGAATAATTTTGAATAATTCTATCGGGTGTAGTGGTATGAATCTATCATAATGGAATCCCAAGGAATGTTAGTTTCATTGTTCCTGCTGTTACCCACTCAGTTGTATAGGATCAGGAATCTCTTTGTTGTAGTTTGAAAGAGGGAACGAAGCATCCAAAAGTTTTTAATTCTATTGTATTCGAACCTTAGATATTTTGGTTTACGATAAACACCACATCTGGACACTGCCTACGTCTCTAATGATACTCTTCAAAATTGGTTGAATTGCTCTGATTTCCAATAGAGAAACAATCAGCATAAAAATTCTGCAATTTTCTGAGATTTTAGACGACAAGGAAATCTAATCAATTTATTCTCCAAGTTGATAGCGAAAATTGTAAAATAGGGAGGCATTCTTTTGCCACTTCTGTTCACATAAACATTCAGAAAGAATCTTTCAAGAGCCTGATTGCCTATCCAGTAAACCTTGGAACCCCTTACTTAGCTGCAGTCTTAGTTGCAGAATGGAAGGCAATGGTTATCTTCCATGAAAGCTTTTAAAAATTTGGGACTTGTATTCTAAAATTGTAGGAGAAAATACGAAATAATTACGGATCTAAATGCCTGAAAATCCGCTTATTGTACAGTTCTTATCACAATTCTACCAATTGACAACACTGCCACATTCAAAGCAAACAAAAAAAAGGAAACAAAATTTTTTTTAAGAATAAAACTACAAAAGAGAAAAGCAAAGAGAAAAAGAAACAAATGAAAACGAAAAAAAAATCTCTTTGTGGCTTTGCTTTATTCCGTTATTTTGTTTTATTGTTTTCGTAATTTTTCGCTTATGAAATATTCGTCAACAACCCCTGTCTTTGGGGGTTTTTTTAAAGGACTTTTAAGAATTTCTTTTTTCGTTTTTTTTTTGTTTTTGTTTTTGCTTAATATTGTCTCTTTATTGTAGCATTCACCAGAGAGGACAGACAAACTAACAAACAGACAGAGAAGCCATTTGTTTTGGTTCCTTATTTATGGTATTTGTTTGTAACAGAACAGCAACAGCAACAACAACAACAACAGTTGCGACCAACAAATGTTTGCAAAATGGTGAGCATAGATTTGTGAATGAATGGAGGACTACAGGACTACATATTTATGAGTATCTAGAAAAAAATCTGTAACTGTAAAAGAAAATGAAAGAGAGAAAAGGAGATTGTAAGAAAAATATGTGTACAGTAGAATTTCTTTTTAACGAATACCAATGTTTTTATTTTTTGTCAAAACTTTTTGAAGATTTTTAAGGCTGTAACCCTTTAGTTAGGTTTCCAACCTAGCAATTATTCCAACAACAATTATTTTGTGTGTGTTAATTTTATCCATTAGTGACGGTACTAAACGTTGAATGCCAACTCCGAACAATAGATTTGAGAAATTTTTCATGTTAATTTGAGTTTACTCTTAGAATTTTTTGCCCAGAACTCTGCCGAGAGGAAGTCGCCATAAGAAATATTTTTTATATTTCGTTCTCTACGAGATGTCTAAGCAGCGAATTGAAATACGGGCTTTTGTGCAACACACTACCTACTAGGTTACGGCGTTTTAAAGGGTCTTATTTTTATAATTTCGAAAACCATGTTGAAAGTTTTCGCGTCTTCCGTTCGAATCGAAACAAATGGTAGGTTAGATGACCATCTCTGATGATTTTTGAATTAAAAAGTTGAGTGAAACGCCAGACTTCTGCATTAGTACTATGGACGTGAATATTCAAGGGAATATAGTGACTGTCCAAATCGTCAAACCATAGATTGGATCCGAACAATATGGAGAATAAAGTGCATTTATAATGAAAATTTCATAATATTTAGTGGCTCTGTTTTGCGGCTCTGATTAAATAAGTGTATTCCATGTATTTCTTTTGGTTCCTTTAATGAACTCCAGGCACCTCCACCATCTTTTTATTACTTCTTTTTACTTTTGTTTCACTTTTAAAAAGTAAATTGTTCTACTATGGCAAGTTCTAGAATGACAGGGTTACCTACAATAGTTGCCTAGAAACAGTGCCTCCTAAGAATTTGTATTGTATTGTAATGATAAGGAGTTTTACTGATCGAGTTCTATTGTTTCTCAAAAGGTGGCACTGCCATTGAAAGGTCTACAAGGGATTTTTATGGTTTTTTCTTTAATTTTGTTCCAATTAAGCAGGTGATTGATCTACTATACAATGTCACCGTGTTAATAAAGATGAAATCTATAGTTCACTGGAAAAAAAACGTATTCATTGTAGATGATATATCATACCTCGGATTTTGAGGAGTCTTTTCGATGTATTATTTGAAGCAGCCTAACGAAAGCCCTTAGTTTTTTATGTTCAGCAATCATTTCCTAAAATAACCATGATAAATACTTTGTGGCTTGTGTCTTCGAACCCAAGACTTCTGGCTTTACAGTCTAACACTATAACCACTACACCGTACACTATCTCTTTAGGCATTAGAAAGCGAAATTTGTTCCTTCCTGGCAACAACAAGCCAGTAGCTGAGCAGCCTAACATCCACCAGAGCCCTTACGTTTAATATGCCAATATGCTAAAAGCATAACATTCCTTTTTATTACACCTTACAATATCTCCTGCTCACAGACTAACAACAACAACAACCGTATGAAAACATGTACCATTTTATGTTGACATGTGTGCAACATGTTTTGAAGTTATTTTGATGATACTGATGTTCATTACACATTCATATCTACAAGATTTACTACTAAACAAGAGAGAAAACAATAATAAAACATATTATCTTTACAAGCGAAGAAACACATACATACATATGCATGCATACAGACAGACAGACAGACAGACAGACAGACAAGTGCCATAAAAGAGAAATTAAGTTTAAGTTCGAGTATTGCAGCATTTTATATTGTGTCCCTTACATACTTTATTACTCTGCTATGATGACTGAAGTTACAAAAGACGGGAGAGAGGAGAGCTCCCCTTTGTTTTTTCTTATTTCATATTCATATGTGGCATGCAATTTAAGTACTGGTACTGGTACTGGTACTGTTAGTTTTGCTTCTATTATTATAACAATTGTTGTCTCTTTGCCTCTAACTGAGTTGTAATTTTTCTTTATTTTATTACTCCGTTCGCCCTCTAGAGAGGAGCCAAGACGGGAAATACATTTAACAACAATAATAAAAAAATAAGAGCTACAAAAAAAAACAAAAATGATGTTGTATTTACAATGATACCAACAACAACGATAACAACAACAATCATTTTGCACTGCACATTTCATTTCAAGTATTACTGCAGTGTGCAGTAGTGGCAGCAATTGCAAAGAAAATGAAGAAAATTATTCTATTGTATCCTATAAATTGACCATAAAATCACAATTGGCATAGATTGCCAGAAACCAAATACCGAATACCACCAGCCACAGCACTACCAGCCACAATAGTAGCAACAATAACAGCAGCAGCAGCAGCAGCAGCAACTCAATTCAACTCCCCTTGAAAGCTTTTCGAAAGACAACAACAGGCAGCCGCAGCAGCCAACAGCCAACAGCAACCACCACAGCCACATTGAGAGCCAAACAGCAATGCTTTTAGACAACAATAGAAAAAAGCCTAAGCAACAACAACAGCAACTGCAGCAAATAAAGACGTAAATTTGCATTTTTCCCCATTTAAACTACAACCACAATAACAACGTCGATAGCGTTAAGGACAACGGCAATGGAAACATTACAAAACAGCGTCTGTTATCTTGTATTTCGTCCCAAAAAGAGGTGACAATTTTTCTATTATGAAAATACCAGAAATAGGAAAAAAATCATGGTTTTTAGTGAAATGAAATGTTGCCAAAATAATATTTTTTATAGAACATAAATAAAAAACAAAATAAAAAATAAATATTCTCTCTAAAAGATTCCATTCGAATTTTAAAACGTAAAAATACGATTATTTGTGACCAACATGCAAAATTGTTCAAGGTCGTGTATTTAAATCTCTAAATTATAATTTATTTATCATGCAAAGGTTTCTTGCATAGTCAGGTGCCAAAAACACATTTCAGATTAATAGAAAATCGAAATTTTACTCCACAATTTAATCCCTTTCGCCTAAATTTGAATAAAATGCTTCTGGGTACGCACTTTTAATAGTATTTATGAACACAGATCTATAGAATAAGGGATATTGCTCTCGCCTTCTGCCCTATATACCTAAAACGTATACTTCCTTTCTAGACAATCTAAACATCTCCGAGTTCGCCACAGGCCAGAAGGCTACTCTAAATACAATGCAAAATATTTTGTCTGTCCTCAGAGGACAACCTCTCTTTCGGTATTATCGTTCTTTCCATGTAGGGCAAATGGAATACCAAACAACATTTACCGACTTCCAGAGCTTGTCTTGACCAAGGATAATATTTATATAAACCGCTTTCTAAAGCTAACCATCACTGAGGATTTGAGTATACAAGTGCTAAAGTCCCAGTAACACCTGCCAATTAAAAGACGTATACTACCAATAGCATGATATCAGCTGTAGTATACTACCTGGGGTATACTTCCAGTAGTACCCTACCAGTGGTATCCTGCCAGCAGTGTCCTACCAGTATTATGATATTGGTTGCAGTAGTAGTATACTACCAGTAGTATCCTACCTGTAATATGCTACCAGTTGTAGTATACTACCAGTAGTAGTAGTAGTACACTACGATTAGTAGTAGTAATATTAGTAATAGTATACTATCTTTAGTAGTAGTATACTACCAGCAGTAGTAGTATACTACCAGCAGTAGTAGTATACTATCAGAAGTAGTATAGTACTGGTATATTACCAGTATTAGTATGCTACCAGTATTAGTAGTATACTACCAGAAATAGTATAGTACTAGTATATTAACAGTATTAGTATACTACCAGTATTAATATACTACTAGGAGTAGTATACTATCTACAGTAGCAGTATACTACCGTTAGTAGTAGTATCCTACCAGTAGTAGTATAGTATCATAAGTAATAGTATACTACCAGTAGTAGTAGTATACTAACAGTAGTAGTAGTATACTACCAGTTGTAGTATACTGCCGGAAGTTGTATACTACCAGTAGTAGTAATATACTACTAACACTAGTAGTAGTATACTACCAGTAGTAGTATACTACCAGTAGTAGTAGTATACTACCAGTAGTAGCAGTATACTATCAGTAGTAGTAGTGCACTACTATTAGTAGTAGTAGTATACTACAGTAGTAGTATACTATCAGTTGTAGTATACTATCAGTAGTAGTGTTACACCACCATTAGTAGTAGTATACTGCCAATAGTAGTAGTGTACTGCCAGTAGTAGTAGTATACTACCAACAGTATTAGTATACTATCATTAGTAGTAGTATGCTACCAGTAGTAGCACAAAATACTACTGTCTGGAATGCTCAGAAACCGCGAATTTAAATTCATACAATTCATATCGTTGTATTACATCCTGCAGGGCTACAGAGTATAGGTCAACTAATACGGAGGTGTGTGTATACAATATGAATGCAGACAATGACTCCGTAATCGAAACCTAGAGAACTTCTCTTAACTGTCCTATTGGCTATTAAATTAATGGGACAAGTAAATACAAATGGGCCGGAAAACAGTCACTGTCAGTCAGAATGTTCCAACTCAAATTGTTCGGAGAAGTAGCTACGTCCAGTATATTTTTTTTTAGCTCAGGCTGATAGAAAAAAAGTTCTCTCGGCTTGTAACGTCAACAAATGTGATGACAGCACTGATCTCGAAGAAATTCTCTACAAACTTGGTTTCGTCCATAAGATAACCTTAGCAATCCTTAGTTTACCATCACAGCATGATGTTAAATTCTGTTTGCTAGCATTTTGCAAGCTAATGAAATATTTCGAGACAAATAATCTACTCTTCCTAGGATTGGTTCCACAGATGATCTGCTTCCGTTACGAAAGGGATTTTAGATTTAAAGCCTTCAAAAGCTAATGCCACACCATCTAAAAAACACTTCTGTGAACTACTAGTTCTAACAATCTTAGCTAGCTTCCCTTTGCTTCCGTAAGCAGTTTTTTTTTTCATACACGAGAACAAAAGTTGCCAACAATTTCTGCCCATCATGCTGGCTGGCTGGCTTGGCCCCTGAGCTCAATTCGCAAAACAATATGTTCAAAAAAAAAATTAAGAATTCAAAAAAAAAGAGAGAGAAAATCATTCATACCTGGACAACAAAAGTACAACAATATTGTGTTCCCACAAGCATTAAAAAAGTAAAGAAGTTCAAGCATGATGTGATGTTCATATAAAATGCAGTAGTTGAATGCAACAACAACAACAACAACAACAACAACTTGCCACTTTTAATTTTATTAAAAAGTTTCTCTTGTTTTTGTTCTATTTTTTAATTTTTTTTTTTTTTGCTTCCCCATTTTATTCAACTCTTCTTTCCCAGTGTTGGAAATGGAAATGAAATAAAAAGGAAACTTTAAGTGAAAAAAGGACAAGGAAGGGGGGGGGGGGTAAGAAAAATATGAATTTTTCATTTAATAAATTATAAAATGCTTGATTAAGTTAAAAAAAAAAATAAAAAAATACTTCAGGTTTAATATCGAAATACTTCAGAGGCAAAATAAAAAAAAAAAAATTTTTCAGGATATTGTTGTACCTGCACAGATATTTAAAGCGATACTTACACAGCTTGCCTTACACAGCTTGCATAAAGCATGAATAAGCATTGAGGCACAGCATTAAAGGCTTAAGACAGACAATTGCCCTTTTCTTCCAAAGATAGAAAATCCCAATAATCAATGGGAAATACAGCATGAAAGACAATTTATATACGTTGAATAAAATCCTTAAGGAACGAGTTGTTATTCTGAAAAATCAATATTTAGTATAGGGTGGGTCAACTATTGGTTTAAATTTCAAACATCGGTTATTTCGAATCCGGCAATACCTTTATAACCTTCTATTCTATCACCAAATTCAGTATATTATCTCCCCGGAATCGATGTGCGCGCTTGAGCAACGTTGGGTTGTATTGAGCCAACGAGAAACTACACAATGATGTCGATTTTGCCATAAAAAGAATCATATTTGCGGTTGAAGCTCCTTTGCATCATGGTGGCTACGTTAATAAGCAAAATTGCCATATTTGGGGCTTAGAAAACCCACACATGGTCTTACAGAAGCCAATGCACCCATTACGACCCACTGTTTGGTGCAGCTTGTAGAACGGAAGCACTATTGGCTCATATTTGTTTGAAAATGAGGACGGCGCAACCATTGCGGAGAATGGAGACACTTACCGCACCATGATAATCAATTTTTTTTTTACCCAGTCTTAATGGTATTGATGTGAATGATGTTTGGTGGTGCTACACATCTCATGCCACAAATTGCTTTCTTGGGGATCAGAAAAATCCCACATAGTCCTACAGAATCCAATGCACCCATTACGAAAGATTGTTTGGTGCGGCTTGTGGAGTGGAGGCATCATTGGCCCATGTTTGTTTGAAAATAAGAACGGCAAAACCATTGCGGAGAATGGAGACACTTACCGCACCACGATAGTCGATATTTTTGTAGCCAGTCCTCAAGGTATTGATGTGAATGATGTTTGGTTTCAACAGGATGGTGCAACTTGCCACACATCTCATGCCATAATGAATTCATTGCGTCAAACGTTTGATGGCCGTTTAATTAGCGGAAAGGGTGATGTCAATTGGCTGCCAAGAGGCTGCGATTTGACATGGTTGGACTATTTTCTGTCAGGCGCCGTTAAAGAAAAGTTTTATGCTGACAAACCACACACAATTGAGTATTTGAAGGCCAATATTCATAAGGCCATTGCCGAGATACGACCCCTTACACTCGAAAAAGTGTACGCAAATTTTTCCGATCGAATGAGCTAGTGTGAGGTCAGCCGCTGCAGCTGTATGCATGAAATAATATTTCATTTCTAACCGGAAGAATTGCACTTCAAATCGTTTTTGTTTTATTCCATTATAAAATTTAAACTTTTAAATCACCCACCCTATAGAAGGTATTCGCTTTTGTTGAAGCTTAATAATGGATTTATTTCCACTACCCCCCGATCAAGTTTTATTGTATCTTCTTCTTCTTCCTTCTAAATCTAAACCCTTTATTTCAACAATTAACAACAAAACAAACAAAATCAATTTGAAAAAAGATGTCCCCTTCCCCCCACCACGTACCGTACCATTCATCCCTTTAGGAATTCCTTTACGAATGAAATGCCATTGAAAATAATGTTGAAGGCAAAAGGAAAAGAAAAATAAATTGTAGAAGAAAAATGAAAATAAAAGTCAACAGGATTACAATAAATTGATTTGACTTGACTTAATACGTATCACCATAGATGAAGAAAAAAAAACCCCGGGACTCTACCAAAGCAATTAAAGTCTACTGCAGTTTGATAAACGAGTCAATAATCATGATGGTGATGGTGATGGTGATGGTGATGCTGATAGTGATGTCGATGCTGAAGAAGTGGTTTGATGTGCTATGTTGACCCAGAACTATAAAGAGAGTTTTCAGTGTAACTATAAACAACAAATAGAAGTTCATTTTCTAGGAACAGCAATACGTTTTGGCCATTTTGTTTTATCTACGAATCGTATTTGTTTAGAAGAAAGAAAAAAAACAAACACTGGGTTTGAGCAAATAATGTTGAAAAGCGGATTAAAAAGGCTTTAAAAAAATTTCGAAAATTAAAAACAAAAAAAAAATAATTTTCATTAATTGAGAAAATTAAGAAAAGGTGTTGAAAGATAAGAAAAATAAGAATGAAAAAGGATTTTAAGTAATAGAGAGATAAAGAAAGATTTTTCTTTTCTCAGGGCATTCGTTTAAGTTCAGATTTCTTCAAAGGTCCATACACCTCCCTTGGCCAAACTATAACAACCACGACTTTAATATGTTTGCCAATTGGTAGAGACAGGCCCTAACAACCAATTCGGTCTTCCACCTTGTGTGGAAATCTTAAAATAACCATACAATATGAAGTCGCAGTAGTGTAGTAGCTAGTGTGTTGGCTTATTAAACGAAAGGCCAGGGTTCGCATCCCCGGTCAGACATCAAAAACGAAATATGAAAAAATATTTCTACGGCGACTTCCTCTCAGCAAATTTCTGGCAAAAACTCTGAGAGTAAATAAAAATTGCCATGTAAAGTATCTAAAAAATCTGTCATTCGGAGTCGACTTTAAACTGTAGGTCCCCCGTCACTCATGTATAAAAATTAAGGCACACAACAAAGTGGTGTCAGAAGCTAGGTCGAAATCCTGACTAAAGGGTTGTAATGGCCAATTATGTATCTATGCATGTATACAATATGACTGCAACTTCAAGAGAAAACCCTATCAGATGTGGCCCATAATTAAATCGTCAACCGTAACTTCTCGTTCTTTACATGGGTGCAACAAGCAACTGCACTTGAATTTAAAAATTTCTGGGTCGCACCAGGACTTGAGAAAAGCTTGACTTTTTTTTTAAAAAAAATTATAAAACTTCTTCAAAGTATTGTAGATCGTTCGGAGATTGTAAGTATTTAATTGAGAAAGAGGCGAAATGATTTTCCCCGATCTCAGAGTCGACGGTCTAACTGTAGGGCCATTTAAAAAATTAACACACATAACATGGATGGTGTAAGAAGGTAGGTTTTAATACAGACTAAAAGAATTGTAATGTACAATTAAGGAATGCTGTTCAAAATCAAGTTATAAGACGCATTTAAAAAAAAAAAACCTTTCGGAAGGATTAAAAAGGATAAAAAACTGAGGGGAAAATAAAATTGCCCGGAAAATTTTCTGAAATCTGCTGTTCGAAATCAATGTTAAAACTGTAGGTCTTGCCATTCATGAATCAAATTAACACTCATAACATGGGTATTATAAGGAGCTAGGTTATAAACTAGACTAAGGGGCTAAACTCCCAATTAAAGTAGGTTTGTTAAGGAGCCAGATGCTTTGATGATTTTTTGTTCTTATGCAAGAACTTCCCAGAAAAAAATTCTCGAAATGATTACAGTATACAGAAGATTTATGATATGATATGGATATGACGAGATAATTCGTCATACGCGAAGTATTTCTGCAATGAGTGATGACGACATTTGTCGACATGGAAATTTCCTGTAATTCTTGCAATTTTTGGCTCCCGTAACTATGAAGAAAAAAATTTCCTTTGTAAAACGAGTCAAAAAAAAGCTTATTTCCCGGTTAACAGGTCAATAGTTGACAAGTACCAGTAAATTCCCCCAAATCCCCAAGCAAAAGCTTTCTTTCCTAGTTTAATCATGATTTGTATCGAGCTCATCGTAATCATACTCTCTTCATACTGGCGTAAGTGACCCTGTCCTGTTAAATTTGTTGCAAATCAGCAGTGATTCACCAAAAAAAAAGGAACTTTTATACAAAAGATTGCTTCATTAACTTATAAATCGAGAATCTTTTAACAGGTTGACACAGCAGTTTTCAGAAAACTTGCCAAAAATGATCATTTTTAATTTTTAACATTAGTTTACTACGAGATAACTCGTAGTTGGCTTCTAGAAGGAAACGCAATCTACGAGTTATCTCGTAGTTGGAAGTCAACGTGTTGACATTTCTATCCTTTGGCTCTGCCAGACTTTGATTCAATCTTTGACGTCAAAATTATCGGAATTGAATTTAAAAAATCAAAATTGCTTGCAATTGACTGTTGCAGTATCAAAAACAATGTCTAAGAAACTTTATTAAATACGATGTAATTTCTTTCTCCAGAATTTGTTTTTCCATCCTTTAGCCCATCAAACCTTGGTTGATGTCCAAGATATCAAAATTACCGGAATTGGATTAAAGACATCGAAATTGTCAATCTTATGACTGCTGTAGTATCAGAACTATAAACAGAGAGCCTAAGAAACTTTATTAAATACGACATATTTTCTTTGCCTAGCATTCATTTTACATACGCTTTCCAGCAATATTGAGTCAAGCCAGCGCCGAATAGCAAAAGTAGGTTTACCAGTGCAATATTGTAAATTTTTAACTCCAAATATCGTACACCAAACTCCATTGCAATAGGCGTTATAGATTTCTAAAGCAATCTCCAGTAAAAAAAAACAAAGGATTTCTATTTACTACACCTTATATATTCAATTTTATGCCTGCTTTACATAATTCAATTAAAGTTTCATTCATGCCTTGATTTCTCACCCCGAAATTAACTTGAAAAAGCATTTTGTTTTCAATTCTTTATGCAGAAGAGCATTGAAATGCTAAAAATAGTATCACAAGCAAAGCTCTATGACCTCACTGACTGATTGGCGGACTGACAGTGCTGGCCTGTCTGCCTGACTGCCATTTAATCAACTTCAAAATGTCTAAAAGCTCAATAAACATTTTGAAAAACCCTCTAAAAATAGAATCAAAAGGGAGAGAAGAAAAAAAAATTAGGAAAAGAATCCTGATTTATTTTGTAAATGCATTTGCCAGAAACCACACACCAGCTTCACTCTTCCGCAAACAAATCCATATCCTAACCTAATACAAATGCAACTACAAATACAACTACAAATACAAATACAAATTCAAATTCAAATTGAGCAGTCATAATTTCAAAACGTAAAGAAACAAAAGCTTTTTGAAAAAAAAAAGTTTGTTATCTGGCATCAAAAAAAAAATGAAACGAATAATCGAATAATAAAAAAAAAAACTTTTTTTTTTACAGAACATTGAACTCAAAAATTTTGTAGTATTTACTGTGTTAAATAGAAGAGACTCTGATACTCTCATACTACAGAGTAGAGCCACAGCCAATGGCACTTCCAACAGGAGGGCACTTGTTAAATACAATTGTAATGCCCTCTTTTGTTGTAAAGGCATAACTATAAAGGCCTACTTTATTCCTATACAATGATATTGTGCATCTGTGTATATGTAATAAACATACATACACACACAAACAGAAATACAAATACTAATATAAACATTTGACAATAAAAAGTTAAAATAACAGAAAAAAATTGGAAAAAAAAAACTCGGATTTGAAGAGAACTACTTTAGTATGAGTGTGTAGGTTTTAGAATATTTTATGCAGGCACATACACACTCACACTAACACAAAGAGTTTGTTGCAAATGTAATAAAAATTGCAAGAGCAGAGCAAAAACAATTCACAGTGACTGGCAATAGT
>QOCX01000510.1:0-30919 GCA_005959815.1 Sarcophaga bullata
CGTCTTGTAGAGTATTAGTTTCGTTGCACGAGACAGATCTCTGTTACTCAATTGCCTATTGAGACCATAGTAGCACCTATTGGCAAGAGTGATGCTGCGCATTATCTCCAGACTGACATCATTTTTGGTGGTAACGGCGGAGCCAAGATGAGTTCCTTGTGTACATCAAAAGTATAGTTATCGGCCGTAATCTGAGTATGCCGCACTTCTCTATTTGTCGATAACATATGCACTTTGTTTTGCCCTTATTTACTGCCAGACTTATCTGCGTAGACTCCCTTTCAATAGCGCTAAAGGCAGCAGTAACATTGTGCTTGGTACACCCTATGATGTCAATGTCGTCAGCGTACGCAAGCAATTGGACATTTTTATGGAAGATAGTGCCATTGCGATGCCCTCCCGCCTTAAGCAAAACACTCTCCCTGACGAAGTTGAAGAGATCACATGATAATTTTGTAATTATCAACCACATTATTAGACTGAAATTAGAATTATTATGGGTGGGCGTGGCAACTTCTATATCGAGTGTATGGTTTATAACCATGCAAGTAGTTTAGACAGAATCTTACAAAGTTTAATGATTCATTAACTGCCAAAACGTTGTATTTAAGACTGTAATTGATCGGAAATTCCTTAAAAGACTTTCAACAATTCCTTGTTAAATAAAAATTGCATTTTTATTTTGTGAATAATTTGTTTTTAATTATTTTATTGTACTTAATTATTTTGCACATAAATCCATAAAATTAATAATTATTTTATACAATACATTACTTATGTAATTCTTATTTTTACAACTAAAAAAATAGAGAGAGAGAGAGAGAGAGAGAACTTAAACTTACAAAGAGATTTTAAAACTACGAATTCATTTAAATAAAGAAGATTAGTCATTAATAATCCAGTACTTTTTAAAAAGTATAAACAATTTTAAAGGCCAATACATTTTGTTTAAATATTTAATAATTATGTTTGACTACAGTACTACATAGGTTTCTAAAAGTATATTAAATTGATATTAAAATACTTCTCTTCTCTTTTGCATTAAAATACAATAATTAAAGCACTAATTGGATTAATAATTTACTAAAGCTTACTACTTATGTACAAATAAAAAAAATTTTTAATTACAAATTAAAATTACAAAATTAAAGAAT
This sequence comes from Sarcophaga bullata, assembly GCA_005959815.1. Lineage (NCBI taxonomy): Eukaryota > Metazoa > Arthropoda > Insecta > Diptera > Sarcophagidae > Sarcophaga > Sarcophaga bullata. The sequence continues at coordinate 1,155 of QOCX01000510.1, forward strand.
AAAATAAAACCAATCGCGTAAAACAATAAGATTTTTGTCAAAAAATTTCGTTAGGTTTGAAAAGCAATGCCAATTACTTGTTGAAGTTAATTGTTTAAGCATTGTTTTATTTGTAATTGAACTTTAATTACCAATGATTGAGTAAATAATATTGGCATTATTATTTACTTGTAATTGAATTAAATTTATTTACAATCGTTAAACAATTTAATGCATCATACAAGTCATTGACTATATCTGAATTACAATTCGTATTATGATATTATCATTCGTATGTGAATTACTCGTAATTGAATTCAATTTATTACAATCGTTAAACAATTTAATGCAACTTTAAATACAAGTCATTGACTATTTCTGAATTACAATTCGTATTATGATATCATTCGTATGTGACTTACTAGTAATTGAATTCAATTTATTTACAATCGTTAAACAATTTAATGCTGCAACTTTAAATACAAGTCATTGACTATTTCTGAATTACAATTCGTATTATGATATCATTCGTATGTGACTTACTAGTAATTGAATTCAATTTATTTACAATCGTTAAACAATTTAATGCTGCAACTTTAAATACAAGTCATTGACTATTTTCCTTCGAAATAAATTTATTTACAATCGTTAAACAATTTAATGCATCATACAAGTCATTGACTATATCTGAATTACAATTCGTATTATGATATTATCATTCGTATGTGAATTACTCGTAATTGAATTCAATTTATTTACAATCGTTAAACAATTTAATGCAACTTTAAATACAAGTCATTGACTATTTCTGAATTACAATTCGTATTATGATATCATTCGTATGTGACTTACTAGTAATTGAATTCAATTTATTTACAATCGTTAAACAATTTAATGCTGCAACTTTAAATACAAGTCATTGACTATTTCTGAATTACAATTCGTATTATGATATCATTCGTATGTGACTTACTAGTAATTGAATTCAATTTATTTACAATCGTTAAACAATTTAATGCTGCAACTTTAAATACAAGTCATTGACTATTTCCTTCGAAATTAAATTTATTTACAATCGTTAAACAATTTAATGCATCATACAAGTCATTGACTATATCTGAATTACAATTCGTATTATGATATTATCATTCGTATGTGAATTACTCGTAATTGAATTCAATTTATTTACAATCGTTAAACAATTTAATGCAACTTTAAATACAAGTCATTGACTATTTCTGAATTACAATTCGTATTATGATATCATTCGTATGTGACTTACTAGTAATTGAATTCAATTTATTTACAATCGTTAAACAATTTAATGCTGCAACTTTAAATACAAGTCATTGACTATTTCTGAATTACAATTCGTATTATGATATCATTCGTATGTGACTTACTAGTAATTGAATTCAATTTATTTACAATCGTTAAACAATTTAATGCTGCAACTTTAAATACAAGTCATTGACTATTTCTGAATTACAATTCGTATTATGATATCATTCGTATGTGAATTACTCGTAATTGAATTCAATTTATTTACAATTACTTGCCATTGATTAGTGGGTTAATTATCATTAAAAAGCTTATTGTAATTCTAATTGGCATGGCATTAAAACCAGGCTTTTTTGTTTTTGTTTAGAAAAAAAAGTGTCTTAAAGCGTAAATGTTACGCCTATTTGACTGACTGAGAGGATTGTGTTTAAGGTTAAATGTAATTGTTTTTATTAAGCGCCCATTAAGCCACTCGTATTTATGTGTTTGTGTGTATAGATAGCAAGCTTAAAGCTTTCATTATCAGTAAAGCTCTTCTAAACCTAAGGTCTTGGCTTAGTCGGAATAAATCTTATTTATCTGTAGGCTTTATCATCTGAATATATAATATAGGGTTGATGATTTTGTGATAGGTTAGAGGCACTCTGTTGCTGTTGCTGCTGCTGTGGCGTTGAGCCGCCAAAATATGACATGCGCGACGAATATGTGGCCTGTTGTTGCTGTTGTGTCTGGCGATTGGTTAGATTCTGTGATGATTGATGTATGGAGGGTGGTTTATGCGGTAAGGTGGCATAATTTTGTGCATACGGTGGTACAGCATATAAGGCCGCTGTCGGTTGGCCTTTGTAGCTCAAAGGTACACTGCCCGGGCCCAAAGGCATCGGTGGTATACCGATCATGGCTGGTGTATTATGATATTCGGCATTGCTCATACGCAAGCGTACAATGCATATGATTATGATTAAAATGGCTATAAAGGCCACTACACCGCCCACTATGCCTATTATAAGCGTATCATCGTTAGTCATTATGGGCGCCTTCATTAGAGGAGCCTTGGTTTTGATTTTCATGGGTGGTGGCTGTGTGGGTTCCATGCTCCATATAATCATGGGTGGCTCTTCTGGCGTGGTAGTAGGTGGCCGTGTAACCAATCTGGAAGAGGACTTTAAAATACTGGTAGAAGAGGTTCTAGGTGTAGTGGAGGTCATTTTACGTGGATCACAGGTTAATTCATCATCACCCACTTCTATGAGTTTTTTCCCTTGCAAATAGGCCGGTGAGTGGCAGGTTAATTCGGTCATGTGTGAGTTCGGCAGCCATCTTCTTAAGGCTCTGGCATTGCAATCACAATGTATGGGATTTGAGGAAAGGCCCTTCAGCTGTAAACTAGAACGACGATCTTCTAAGGCATTCAAGAATTGAGGCACCAAAACCGATACTTTGGAGCCCTCGATATCCAATGTTAAGTGGGAAGATCTGGGCACTGGGAAAAGTAAAGCAGGCGGCAAAGAGGTTAATGAAGTATTCTGCAGTTTAATGGTTAAATCACTAGACTTCAGGCCTGCTAAGGTGCCTGAGGATATGGACTTTAAGCGTTCACCTTTAATGCCTATTGTTTTCAATCTGGGATGTTTAGCGGGTTGTATCTGATCTGTGCCTATGGCAGAGTCTTTAACCTCAATATCGAGATATTCCAGACCAGGCAAAAGTTCCAATATGCCCTGTAAATCCAAATAACCTAATAAAGGTAAATCGTAGGCCTCCAGTTTCGCTAAGTTGGGCGTATGCTTAAAAGCATTTTTCTCAATGCGATTACATTTCAAAAGTGACTTTAGTTTCAGGGTACGCAACATATCCAATTTATTGAAATCTCCTTGTTTTATGATCTCAAAGCTGTTATTGGACAAATCCAGATATTGGAGATTCTGTAATTTAGGCCAAGCCATGCCAACCTCATTCAAATCCTCCAATTGATTGTGGGCCAAGTCTAAAGTTTCCAATAAAGTGGTCCTTTCAAATATATCCGCCGGTATGGCTTGTAAATGATTGTAAGACAAATTCAAATACTGCAAGAAGGGTGTCTCCAAGGCTTCCAAAGCATTAATGCCACAACCCGCCAAATTTAATTCTCTTACCGTTTTCGGCTCATTTAAGATATTTCGTACGGCTTCCGAAGACAAAGGATTGAAGGATAAATCCAAATTCTTAATATTCACCATAATACTGTCATCATTGGGTATTAAATTGATTTTATTATAACTCAAGTCCACAGAGGAGACAAAGAAATATTGCCGTTGCAAGGCTTTCAGTGGGGCATATTGGAAGCTATTGTGGGATAAATTAATATTCTCCAACATCTGTAGTTTGGACCGTTCGAATACGGTATCGGAGAGTTCATTTAGCTTATTATGCTCCAGATTTAAATATTCCAAGCGCACTAAACCCTCAAAGGTCCGGTCGCCTATGCGATCTAGGGCATTATGGGATAAGTCCAGCACCTGCAGTTGGGTGGAGTTATGGAAAGCCATTTCACTTAACATATCCAATTGATTATAAGCCACTTTTAGTACCCTTAGGCGGGGCAAGCGGGCAAAATCTAATTCCTCTATGGCTTTCAATTGATTGTGCGACAAATCTATGTATTCCAGGTACTGTAAAGTGGAAATCAATTCCGCTGGAAAGAAACTGAATTTATTATTGGCCGCCATTATCGTCTTCAAGCGGGGATGTATGCGGAACGAAGAGGGAAACAGATAACTCAAGTGATTATTGGAAATATCCAATTCCTCTAGGCCAGTGCCGGTATTGAAAAATTCACCTTTAAAAGCTGACAGCTGATTACCTCTTAGATTCAGACGTTTCAGATGCATTACATTGACGAAGGCTCCTGGCCTAATGGAGGTTATTTGATTATTGGATAAATCGATGGTGGTTATATTCCACAAGTCCACAAAACTACCATCATTTATCTCTTGAATGCTATTATCGTTCAAATAAATCATTTTCAAGTCCTGCAACGAGGCAAACAGATCGCCTGACAGTTGTTTCAAAGAACAAAAACTAAAATCCACAATTTGTAGGCGCAGCAAAGGGCGTATTAAGGCCGCTGGTATAGGAGACAAATGATGATTGCCACTTAGGTTCAAATATTGCAAATTTTCCAAGCCCTGCAAGATGTTTGTTGGCAACTCAGCCAAATTATTAAGACTCAAGTCCAAGCTTCTTAACTCCGTCAAAGCCAAGGGTATATTACCCAAGGCAGTAATACGGTTTTGAGACAATTTCAATTCATTTAGAGAAGTTTCCAAACCCATAAAAATATCAGCATTTATGACAGCCAAAGAGTTGCCAGATAAATCCAAGGATCTCAAGTTGCTAAACATTTGAAAACTACCCGAAGGCAATTCCCGAATAACATTGCGCGCCAATGACAACGTGGTTATATCTGAAGCTTGTATTGAACCCAGGATCTCAGCAGACAAAGCAGCCACACGATTGAAATCCAAATACAAAGAATTTAAATTGGTTAAACGGCCCAAGGCACTGCCGGGTATTAGCAAAATATTGTTATCGCGTATAATTAGAGTTTGTAGGTTCTCCAGGCCCTCCAAGGCATCATCTTCGATCTGGGGAAGTACAAGAAATATATGAAAAGATTAAGAAGCAAGGAAGAAGAGTAAATATTTGAAGGAAAATCTACCGTTCTTAAGGAATTTAAGCTCAAGTCCAAATATTTCAAATTGTTTAAGTCACGAAATGTGCCAGGCGGTATGGTAGTTATGCCATTGCGACTCAAGTCCAAAGACTCCAAGGTTTTAACCACTTCCATGTGCGTATAATCCAAGCGCTATTGGAAATGAAAAGGAAAATAAAATGATTATTAAAGCCTGGCTATGAATTTTAAAGGTCTCTAACCCACCTGCAACATATTCGAGGACAAATTCAAAAACTTCAAATTGTGTACTTGCTTCAAAGAAACGGTGGGGAATATTTGTATAAAATTCTCGGATAAATCCAATTTCTGTAAGGTGGGCAGATTCTCAAAGACATCACTGTTCAAAGTGTTAATACGATTGCCGGCCAACTTAATTTCTCGAATCTTACGCAAACCCTTAAAGGCTAAGCCTCCTATAGTTTTGATTTCATTGTAACGCAAATCGATGATCTCCAACATAGGCTGGGCCATAAACGATTCATAGCGTAATGAAGCTGAAAGTCAACAAAAACCAAACGATTATTCATTCACTAATTCAGTTTACAAGTATCATACTTACTTATATAGTTATGCCTTAAGGATAAGTGTCTTAATGCTGTGGGCCCATTTAAAGAATTGGAAGGTACTGCTGCCAAGCTATTGCGATCCAAATAAAATTCCTGTAACAAACCAAAAAATTTATTTCATTATTCTTGTTTCATATTCTTGTAAAATCCTATGCTTTGTTTAAAAAATTAATCCAAAATTTTTATTTTTATTGTAGTCATCTAGCGACAGTGACCAGGAAATCACGGCTTTGAAAGCAACACGCTTTACAACCAAATCGTCCATTGCAGAAGTGTTGCCCCATTTAAGAAGAAAGAAATGAATGGCTTTTCATTTTCAAAAACATATGGCAATATGGTATTATAAACAGGGAGTATTACTAATTAAACAATTTTTAAAATGTAGCACAATTACAGTTATAAACTTATAAATAAAGGGTAGCTCAATAAGAGAGCTCTATTTTGAATAAAAATAAAAGCGAAAATAAATATAAAACAAAGAAATGTTTTAATTGGATTTAAAGGCCCTATGGCCCTATGGCCTGTGGAATTACGGGTATCCTCCACTCCATTCGCGATATCTCCACTGTTTTGGAGGTAATCCATGATCCAGTTCCAAGCAATATCTATGATGCAGAATAATATCCTTAAGCAACGATCTCCTAGTCATAATATATCATATTCACAAGCAGATAAAAAATCTCCTAATTTACTATCCCTAGCATCAACGAAATAGCTTTAACTGAACTAAAATGTGAATACAAAATCCATAACTATTAAGGTTCAGGTCCAAACTAGGCTATCCTAAAATCCATACTAGCTGAATGGCTTTATTCTAGAGCACCATTGGTGATTAGCTTTGAATAATAAGAATCACTGAAACCGGTTTGACAGTTATATGGAGATGATGCTTGATTTTCAAAGCTAATGATAATGATGACAACCGATGCTCTCAGCACTACAACATCCAAGGCATTGTTTACTATCCTTAACTGCCTGACATTAGACATGTTAGCGAAACAAGTGCCAGTGCAAAGCCTCAAAGTGTAGAATCTATTAGTCATGCAAAGCCTAGGTTATAGTTGATCTGCTTCTGCCTGTTAACTTTACAATGCTTGAAAACACTTTTCACAGCCGATAGATAATGATTTAAGCCTCCGAGGGAAAGTTATTCAAGTATTCAGTAGGCGAATATGAAAATGATTTAAATCTTCCAGAGAACGTTAATCAAGTATTCATTGACAATTCGAGCTTAGAAGTTAAAGTCGAATGTTAACTATTTCTGGAGCAATTAAATCTTATATTCCCTCTTACACTGTTGTTGTTCGGTATTGTGCAGGATATAATCACCTTAACAGCTTATTCCTGGCTGTTTTTAGAGGTTTTTCCAGCAACAAAGTAATTCGTTTATAATTAAACTTCATAGCTTAGTGGATTGGTAAGTACGACTGTTGTTAGTTAGTTATGCCTGGCAATTTCTTTAGAAGTTCACAGTTTTCTAGAAGTTATAATCAGTTCCTGCTGCACAGATTGCTTTTTGGGTACACTAGAGTTATAGATTTTTATTTATGACTCCCTTAATTATCTGAACAGATTCTTGGACATCGTTATGCCAAGTATGAATATCCTCCAAATTCTTTAGAAATATACATTGAGAGGAAGTTGCCGAAGAAATATGTTTTCATACTTCGTTTTGTTGGAGTTATCTGACCTGGAGTTTGGACCGTGGTCTCACTTCTAATAAGTCAACACACTACCTACTAGACTACGGCGACTTCAATACTTGTACATCCGTATTCGGGCTGCCACTATGATATCCAATTCCTTACGAACATCAAATCGACGTGAAAGTTTAACCAAGAATGTTGTCTACATCTCCGGGGTATGGCAGACTATTCGAAGGTCTCCATTATATGGGTCTCGGCGCATGGAAGCATAATCATATACTTTGTTGTATACTACATAGGCTGAAAGGGAACGTAGACAAACCTCTATGTGATGCAGACTGAAAATTTTTCATAAATTCGTCTACATGGTTAACACTTCTTGGGTACGAGAGAATCGTCTCGATCCTGTAATGAGTTTTTCTTTGCATTGTTTAGTATTGATCTGAAAGATAGCTGTAGCTGTAGGTGTACCTTCCACATAAAAACTTAGGTGAAATTTATAGATACCTGACGTTTCATTCATAAGGTCTGTTATTGCAGAAATTTTAGTGATTGGCAGTCATGATTGACCAGAGCAGAACTACCACAAATCCAATGTTCTGAGATAACTTAATAAGAAAATACAACAGGAGTTTAATGCGTTATTTCTGTAAGATAAACGATCTGTTTCTATATAAATAGACGAATGTAAGAAATCATTTGCCTTACAGAAACAGCCCAATAAACTCCGGATGTATTTTGTCAAGCCAAGTCATTTTAGAACAATGGATTCGTGATAGTTTTGGATAGTTTTTATATCTGTTTCCATATAACGAGACGAACGTGTGTTGTCCTTTGTCTTACAGAAACCGACCAATAAACTCCTGATGTATTTTGTCAAGTCAAGTCATCCTAGAACAATGGATTCGTGATAGTATTGGATAGTTTTTATATGGAAAACGATCTGTTTCCATATAACGAGACGAACGTGTGATATCTTTTGTCTTACAGAAACAGCCCAATAAACTCCTGATGTATTTTGTCAAGTCAAGTTATCCTAGAACAATGGGTTCGTGATAGTTTTGGATAGTTTTTATATGGAAAACGATTGGTTTCTATATAACGAGACGAACGTGTGAAATCTTTTGTCTTACAGAAACAGCCCACTAAACTCTTGATGTATTTTGTCAAGTCAAGTCATCCTAGAACAATGGATTCGTGATAGTTTTGGATAGTTTTTATATGGAAAACGATCTGTTTCCATATAACGAGACGAACGTGTGATATCATTTGTCTTACAGAAACAGGCCCTAAATCTAGACAACTGTTTTCCAGAAAAAAACTCTTCATATAAATGGCATACTGGGTATAATAAACTGATTGCATAATTTCTTTTATAAATTCCTTAACTTTCTCAAGAAAAAACTTTACCCAATTTCTTTTTAATGCTTCCTGCATGTATTTTTTTTTTTATTGTAAAACATTGTTGTGGTAATTTTTCAATTTTTCAATTTCCCACTGAAATCCTTATAATGCAACTTCATAAATATTTATGAACCAAAAAAAATCCGCATAAAAATTAAATCAACATGTTTTTAAGGATACACCATAATTTTAAGCCGTTAATTACTGTAACGGTAATTGAATTCAACAAAAACAAAAAAAAAGGAAGAAAAAAAATTAATTTAAGCGAAAAGTCAGTAACATTTTCTAATTCCATAGCGAATCAATGAACTCTGCCTGTGTATCGATAAGAAAATATTAAAAAAAAAATCGATTAAATAACACACGCAACATAATCACAGACATGAATTGAATTTTAAAGAAATTAAAATTTTTTTTTTTATAAATAAATTCCCCTACATGATGATGATTTATTTAATGGTTGGGTCTACATGTCTCTCTACAGCAAGTAAAGCCAATAAATGCTTATTAAATTGTGCGATTTTTTTTAACGCATAATAACCAGTGTCTTGAACCTCTTTCTGATGTTGTTGCTGCTGCTGGTGATGATGATGATGATGATGATGATGGTTAACAACTAGCAGTGAGTGAGTGAGTAAGTGAGTGGTACGTATCAGTCAAAAGGAATATTTAAGTGTTTTAGCCCAAAACGCGTAATAAATATAAAAAGAAAATCATAAAAAAACAAGTAAAATATGTGTGCAAAGACATTAATGGTAAATAGTAACGCCATCGACCCGACCACTAAATCGTATTTAGAAATGAAGAAAATTATGGCAATAGCAACAATGCTACTAAACAACAACTAAAGAGGTTTATTATTATTTAAAATATCAAAATTAATATGCAATAAACCAAATGCCATATACCATATATAAAATGCCATATAATCGTTAAGAAATTCAAACTGGTTTAGTAAGATTACAGCAAAAACAAATGCACTTCATTACATTACACTGTTTCTCCCTCAGAAAAAAATGACTTAACGAGCAAACTGAGAATTAGTAGGGTTCATAATGGATTATGGCTTTACGTTACTCGTGTTCAGGGTAATGTTACGACTTATGTTACGGTTATGGTAGGCTTACTGTTCAGGTCTAGGTTGTACGGTTACGCGTTAGGTTTACTTAGGTCGAAGTTCTAGCTTGATTACCAAACACACACTTGAGCCCGTCAGATGACCCTTAAGTGACGCCACAGCGTCAGCGCGCAGTCATCCTGTAACCAATCCGAATCCATCAACATCATGAGTAAGTCTGGGCACGAATGGCTGCACATTAACAGCACGCCTACTGTATGCTGGAAACCAGCCTGAAAGTTTAAAAACCAAGCTATATATGCCTGATATCAATTGATGTTGATAGCTCACTTAAGCTGACAAGGAAGATGGAGTGCCAAATAAGTAAAATCTGTACCTCGCAAGAGATGGGCATTGACAAAGAAATGCATAATAGTTTCCTCCTCTTCAGCAGACCTAACACCAGACTTTCTTTATTTTACAGTGAAAGTGTTTTCTCACATTTTGATTCCATTCTGTATAATAGTCTTGACTTGCTGGGTTCAATTGTCGTTTATTTCAGAGTTTTGCTGATCGCTTCGTAGCAGGTTATTCTTTTTCTTCTCCTCTCGACCCATCTTAAGAATGTTTCAATAAAATTCATATTAAGACACAGGCAGGTGATTGGTTACTAGAGCATAGGCCTGGAGTGCGATTATATCAGGGGAAACTGAGTGGAAGAGACTAAGATGCAGAAAGACTAGTGCGTTATTTTATAGGGTGGGCCATTTAAAAGTTTAAATTGTAAGTGCTATAAAACAAAAAGGGTTTGAACAGCTTTGCCAAATTTATGTTTTTGTTGTGAAGTACAATTATTCCGGTTAGAAATGGAATATTATTTCATTCATATGGCTGCCAGGGCTGACCTCACAGTACTTTATTCGATCGAACCAATTTTCGTGCACTTTTTCAAGTGTATGGAGTCGTATCTCGGCAATGGCATCACGAAAGTTGGCCTTCAAATGCCCGATTGTCTCTGGTTTATCTGTATAACACTTTTCTTAAACACCGCCACATAGAAAATAGCCAAACGATTTCAAATCGCAGCTTCTTAGTGGCCCGCTGACATCACTATTTCGGTTAATTAAACAGCCATCAAACGTATGACGCAATGAATTTGTTGTGGCATGAGATGTGTGGCAAGTTGCACCATGCTGTTGAAACCAAACATCTTTCACATTAATACTCTGAAGAGCGGGTAGAAAGAAATCTGTTATCATGGTCATTTTCAAAGAAATATGGGCTAATGATGCCTCCACTATACAAACCGCACCAAACAGTCACTTGTAATAAGTGCCTTGACTTCTGCAATACCACGTGTGGTTTTTCTGTGCTATAAACACGGAAATTTTGCTTATGAACATGCCCACCAAGGTGGAAATGAGTTTCATAAGAAAAGATGATTTTTTTTTGGCAAAATCAACATCGTCAGGCAGTTTCTTGTTGGGTCAATAAATCCCAACGTTGCTTAAGTGTAAATCGATTTATTACGTTCAGTAGAGATAATATACAGAATTTTATAACAGAATAGAATGACAGAAGTATTGTCAAATTTAAACCAGTAAATGGCCCAACCGATATAATCAATCTGGTTGGAAGAATTACAAGTCTCCCCATGGCTTTGCTTTCTATATAGTGTCTCTCGTTGGCATAGTTTAGTGGATAGGGTGCTGGCTTCCTAAACAAGCCACAGTTCAGACATTTCAAAAAAGTATTTATCGATCGAATTATCGATCTTTTGGACAGTCTTTCGATAAATACTCTAATAGTAATTAATTATGACAAGAAAGTTCTCAATTATTTCTTCCGATATCGGCGTTAAACTATAGGCATCGCTACTGATAAATCAAATTAACACATGCTACGTTGTTGGAGGGTATTTTGTCCAATTAATTGGGCTTTAAATTGAATGTATCGGGTCTTGAATTAATTGGGGGCTCTGTTATTATGGATAATCCTATTCCAGCCATCACATATGGTTCATGAATAAAGATGAAGAGGTAAATGTTGGATTCTTTCCTGCGAAAGCTGTTACAGTGTTGTTCTTCGTACTACAATACTTATATGGTATATGAGGCACTGTGGTTAAGATAAACTATCTTGCCTTTAATGCTGCAGAAGTTGATATTTTATTGTTGTCTGTTCTGTTAAACTTTATTCCGAAGAAAACTTAAAATAGTTTAAAAAAAAAATTATTTTAAATTCGAATACCACATGGTGTAATCAAACTAATCACTGATAAAGCAAAAAAAAAAAAAAACAAAAAAGAAAAGACCTTTTAAATGAAATGTTAATCATACGTGACTAAAATATTCAATTAATTCCAACACATTTTGAAAACGGGGTTTAATATTTAATTTGTTTAAAAAATTGTCTTTAACACTTGTCCTACCGTTGCTAAGACACGGGTAAGACATACAAATGCAACCCGTATTTAGACGTAATGATATGCAAGCAGAATAAATCAAATTTTCGAGAGCAAAAAAAAAATAAACTTGCTACTGACCTTCAAATCACCACAACCTTTAAGTAGACCCTCCTCAATGGTTTTGATTTTATTCGCTGATAAATCCAATAATTTCAGATTTTTCAATGGATGAAATTCAGCCGAAGAGAATATTGGATTTAAGCTGTCACCCAATAAATTATTGGCTAAACGCAATTCGGTTAGGGATTCCTTAAGGCCGGCAAATGATTTCTCTGGTATGCGTCGTATGAGATTATTCGATAAATCCAATTCTTCTAACGGTAGTTTTAACATGCCAAAGTGCTGTAAGAAACAGAAAAACAAAATAGAAAAAGAAAATGAAGAAGAAATGGAAAGAGTTTAGTTTAGAAACGTTATTTAAATTAAAAATTTTAATTGGATTTTGTTTTTAAAATTTTTTTTTTGTTTTTTTTTTCTAATTTTTTGCTGCCTGATTAACACATTTTTTTTTCCTTCTTGATTGTGCTTTAATTTACTTTTCTAACTTGGCTGCTGCTGCTCGCTGCTGTCAGTTGCCACTATTGTTGTTGTTGTTGTTGTTGTTGTTGTTGTTATTGTTTTAATTTCTTTAATCCAAAAGAAATTTTCACTTTTAATGGTTTTTACTTTTTCTTCTTCTTCTTCTTCTTCATGGTCTTCTTCTTCTTCTTTCCATATTCTGACTTTAATTTAAATTTAGATTTTAATAACTTATGGTATTTCAATGTCTGTTTCTGTTTCTCTCTGTGTGTGTGTGTGTGTGTCTCTGTCTTTATTTAGACCAAGTGAAAGTGTTTTCTCAATGATCTTTTTATTTTCGTATCGTTTTTTTTGTTTTTATTTTCGTTTAATTTCTTTCTTTTGATTTCTTCTTTCATTTCTTGACGGGGATTTTATTTTTGTTTTCTTTTTTTTTTTTTTTTTTTTACAAATCTTGTTAAATTTTGATCTGTAAAGTACTTGTTGCTTATTTAAGTGCTGTGTGCTGACAGACATATTTACTTAAATTAGCAAATATTAGGGAGGTGCACAAGTAAAATCTGAATTTTATAAAAGCATTGCCTTTGTATTCCCATATTAATGATACAGGAAATGAAAAGAATCTTTAAGCAATATGTAGTATAAGTTGGATTTTAGATACTAAGATAGCTCATAGAGGTGGCATGTTGTGTCATAATGACGGCTTGACTATAATTTCAAGCGTCTCAGGTTCGAATATAACTTCGGAAGTCATACAATTAAAAAAAAATTTTTTGTGAGAAAAATATCATAGATCAGGCATTGTCATCAATCTTTCAGTTAGGACTACGACCTAATTTCTTACACCACTTATCTTGTGTGTGTTAATTTTACACAGGAGTGGTGGGACCTTCAGTTTAAAGTCGACTACGAACGACAGAATTTTGAGAATTTTTTTCATGATAATTTCATTTTGTTTTTACAGTTTTTGCCAGAAATTGGCTGAGAGGAAGTTACCGCGGAAACATTTTTTCACATTTCGTTTTGTTGGAGATGTCTGACCTGGGGTTTGTACCCTGTCCTCTACCTACTAGACTACGGTAACTACTTCACGCACCGTCATCTTTTGCTGAATAGTGGCAATCAATAACAATCAAAAACCGAATATAGTTTCACAAAAAGTTTTATGACTAAACAATGCTGGGGGTCACAGGTCATAAGCCTACCGTGCGACTTTTTAAGGCTTTTGATCTTTTTAGGAATACATCACAACTAAATGGAGTATAGTTATACGGCAGTTTGATGTAAGGATAAGTATAACAAGGACACAAGGACGATCAGTCATTCATCAAAGTTTATCGATTTAAATAAGTGAGTGAATCTAGCTCAAAATTCCTAGGGTTTGTACAGTGGGCGTCAAAAGAAAATGTACATTAAAAAATATGTATACTAATAAATTACCGTTATTTTTATTTTAAAATTGTTTCATTGTCAGTTTTTAAAATTAAAAAAAAATTTTTTTTTTAAATTTCAAAATATTGTCACATTTTTTGGGGCACTCTCCTTAAGTGGTAAAAGTTGAGTTTGGTGATTGTTAGAATTTTATCCATGGTATAAAGTTTCTTCTGACATTCACTGTATAAAATACAAGTGATAAAGGAAAGATTAGATAGTGTGAACAAGTTTTCAGAAATGAATTGGTTCACGGTAAAGATGTGTAAAGGAAATTACCGCGAATAGATAGATATTTTGAACCTAAAAACCTGAACACTGTATGGCGATACCGATACTATTAGCAATGACTGTAACATACTGTTACGTTTTTACTTTTTAAAAACGTTTAAAATATGAGCACGTAGATTGCAAATAAAAATAAAAATAAATTTGTGTTCTATTTTAATGAAACTCTTTATTATTCACACAACTTTTGTGTGCCACTGTTCGCAACTTGTTTTAACAACAACAATTTCTTTATTCGTTATTCCTTTTGTTTATGCCCTCTGCGATAAAGAATAACAATTCTTATACAATTGTTCTGTAGATCTTTATAACGAAGATCTTCAAACCACAATTGCTTTCTTCACACGCACAGTGCCTTCACACAAGACTGATTGAACTTTTTCTCTCCGATTTGGCATGCTTTGCCTTGCCTTTAATATAGCAACGTTAACAGTCTGATGAATGTTCTCGTAGGCAAAAGTTCTAGTTTTCGCCTTCACGAGATTTCCGTGGATGTAAACATTGTTGTTTACATGTTGTTTACATTCATAAATGCTTTCTAACATGTTGTTTTTGTGTCTTGTTTACGTTCATCCTTTCAGTGTTGTTGTTCTTTGTTGTCTACTTGTTGATCCCTTTTTCGTTATACTGATGTTGTTGTTTTAGTTTTGTTTATTTGTAATCAGGCAAACAAGTCCGTTGTGTTTGTTTTTGTAGCTTTTGTTTAACATTTTAATGTTAAACGATGTTACACCATTTCCATTTTCGTAACAATACATACACACATAAGTGGTCATTACAACCCTTCAGTCAGGATTACAACCTAGTTTCTCACATCACTTATGTTGTGTGTGTTAATTTTATACATGAATCTCGAGACCTACAGTTTAATGTTGGCTGCGAACGATAGATTTTTGAGAAACTCTTTCACTGTAATTTTATTTATTCACAGAGTTTTTGCTAGAAATCTGCTGAAAGTAAGTCGCCGAAGAAATATTTTTTTCATATTTCGTTTTGTTGGAGATTTTTGACCTGGGATTGAAACTGTTGCCTCACATTTTATAAGCCAATATGAAAATTTAAATTTAAAATTAAAATTTAATGATAAGGGGGAATAACTTTCTTATAGTTTTTGAACTTCCCTAATATTTAGCTCATCTATGACTAATTATTGTCAAGTAAAAGTTTTCAAACATTTTATGCTCATGTTCACAATACATCTTTAGTGCATCTTTACAAATTTTGTAAACTTTTTTTGTTTGTTTGTTTTCCCACCCATTAAATTAAATGTTGCTCTATAAGTTTTATTTTCTTTTGTTTGAAAAGATTTTTTTTTTGTAAATTCATTAGAAAAAAGCTTAGAAAACACATTCAACATTCAACATTTCATTTTCATTTTAATTAATGATTGTTTGTCTATTGCATGTTGTTGAATTGTTGTTCAAATGTTGTTGCTGTTGCTTAATGTTGTTGTTTTTTTTGAAATAAAATAACCTTGACTTTATTTTTATAAATTTTAAAATCTTATTGCCAACAATTTTCTCAGCAAATAAAAAAAATCTAACCGTCTAACTGCATAAATCCGTTAAATTGTGGTAACATGGTGGCATTGCCTGCCTCTTATTATTTTATAGCTGGGGTTGAGGTTTTTTTTTCTTACGAAATATTGAAATTATTTTTCAAGTTGGTTTTTTTTCTGATTAAGTTAATGATTGAATTTAGTTTGTTGATAATGAAGTTTGGCAAATACGGACATAACTGTATGTATACTGGTCAGCTGTCGATAATTTATAATATTGAGACTAAAGCGGTTACGAAGTAAAGATTTGCGCAAATTCTTCTATCTTAAGTGATACTGCAGCTGCTTTAAAAATTTGAAATTCTTTTTTTCTTATTCTTCTTTAAAAAGGATCCTTAGCTATGGCTTAAAAGATACTCCTAAAAAATTCTTAAAACTATGATTACTCTAACTACAGGGTGACACCAATGTATCTACTGTCGTAATGCTTATGTATTTAAATTGTGTTGAAATACGTTCAAATGTCGCAATGCTTTGCATGTGGTTGCCAAGTAGCATTTTTGCGTCATACATGTGAAAATAAATTTAAGTTTTGTAGTTTTAGCCTAAAGTAAATGTCATTGTCATATGTACGACAGCATTGTCATATGTGCGACAGCATTGTCATATGTACGACAGCATTGTCATATGTACGACAGCATTGTGCCTAATAATGAAGGCAAAATGTTGAAGAAATTACACTTCAAATCAATCTAGCAAACGACAGCAATAGCATTCACTATAAGACCTCAGTCACCGTAGCCTAGTAGACAGAGTGTTGCCTTATTAGACGTGAGGCCTGGGCTCAAACCCTACTTCAGGCAACTCCAACTAAACGGAATATGAACAAATATTTCCTTCGGCGTCCTCATCTTAGAGTAAAAAAAATTGCCATGAAAAGTTTCTCTCAAACATCTATCGCTCGGAATGACTGTTAACTGTAGCTGCCACCACTCTTGTATAAAATGCACACAACATAACTAATGTAAGAAGCTAGGTCATAATCCTGACTGTAGCGTTATAATGACCAATTATGTGTGTATAAGACCCCCGTAAAGGTACGTTACAATGGTTTCTAGTAAAAGACTTGTAGAGTACCTACTGACCATCAAATGTCCACTGATTAGGTAAACTTGGTAAAAACAAAAATGTGTCTTATCATGTCCTTTACATGTGGTTTGAATCTTTACTAATTTCATGTAATTTTCCAGTATAAACATCAGAAATTTATTTTTTTCTGATGTGTTCATTAAAAGCAACTGTGTGAACAAGAACAAAGAAGTTTTTATTGCTTCGGAAATGTCTTACAGCGTCAGTATCATTTGTTGGAAGTTTTGTTTACTTCAGTTTCAGAAAACGTGTTGCTGAAGTACAACACTTGGCCATCGAAGTTAATCGATTTCAATGTATAAGTCATGGTTTATGCAATTCAAAGTCGCTGAAGTAGGTAGTTTGTTGGCTTATTTGACGTGAAAGCAAGGTCAGACATCTCCAACTAAAACGAAATCTGAAAAATATTTCTTCAGCGACTGGCAAAAAAACTCTGAGAATAAAAATAAAATGGCCATGAAAAGTTTCTCAAAAAATCTGTAGTTCGGAGTTGACTTTAAACTGTGGGTCTCGCAACACACCCAACATTGGTGCTGTGAGAAGATAGGTGGCGATCCTGACTGCAGGGTTGTAATGACCAATTACGTTACGTATGTTGTAAAGTTCAAAACTCATGTTTTTGGCAAGGTAGACAAAAGCCATTTAGATTACCCAGAAAAATTTGAAGATGATGAAACTCAGGCGTTATTTGAAGAAAGTTGCTGCAGGAAGAGTTTGGAAAGTCATTGGCAGACTGTTAAGCAACAGAATCCAGAATTAATTCAAAAGCATTGACAACATTGAAAGACAATTTTGCAGTTTAAAATGCTATTTGAACGACATTTTTGTATGGAAACGTTATCGAAGAGGAAAATTGTTGACGTTATGACAACCTAAAGCATAAAATCCCATGTGAAGCCCGATCGAACAGCCGATTCAATGTGATAGTCGAATATTTAATGGNATTCGAACCCTGGCCTTTCGTCTAATAAGCCAACACACTACCTACTAGACTACGGCGACTTTAATGGTAATAACTTGCTTTTAATACGAGTTACATATGAGCACAGAGAACCAATATTAAACATAAAGACGTAATATTTCATTACAACAACGTTTCGCCGTGAATTAAAACGAAATTGTGGTTGGTTTGGAACTTTGCTCTCTCATACCATCATTTCTTTCGAACTATGCAGAATGCTATTGCTGGAATAAATTTCAAATGATATACGAACAGATAGTGTGTTGGCTTATTAAATGTATGACCACGGTTCAAACCCCAATTCTGATATTAAAACGAAAATATGAAAAAATATTTTTTCAGCGATTTCCTCTCAGCAGATTTCTGGCATAAACTGTGAGAGTAAATAAAATTGCCATCAAAAACGTTTCTCAATAAATTTGTCATCCTCAGTCGACTTTAAACTGTAGATCCCGCCACTCATGCATAAAATTATCACACACAACATAAGTGGTATGAGAACCTATGTCGTAATCCTGACTAAAGGGATGCAAGACCAATTTCTTCTTGATTTCAAAAAAAGTAGGCCTTTATTACGACTGGCAATCTACATGTTTCCACATAAAAGGCAAAATATTATGCCTTACGCTAGGCAAAAATATTTACACTAGATTTGTTGTGCATTTCAAATTCTGTGGCCTTTTCAGCTGATTATTGCTGCAATACTTTAATTAAGTTTCAGGACTTATGCAACATTTTTAAGAAGAAAAGTTCAGTAGAATTTCAACAAAAAAAAAAAATGTAAGGAATCTTACCTGTGAGGGCAATACTTGTTGGCCACTAAAGCGTTGAGAGAATGAAACTATTGGAGCACCATATGGTAACTGTGGAGCTTCACCATGAAATACAACACGATCACAATCCATTGCCACTGCACCAAGTTGTCCCGTTGAGCCAAAAGCAACGACATTGCATCTATTTAATAAAACAACAACAACAATAACAACACATAAACGATAATAACACATAAACGATAATAATAAATAAATTCTTAGTCATTGAAATTAAGAAAAAAAAAAAAAAACAAGAAAGAAAAAATAGAAGAAAAAATTTTATTCGAATAACTAGAAATACTTGAACAAGACAAGAAATGCTATATAAAAAAAGAAGAAGAAGAAGAAGAAGGAGAAAAAAAATTCTGAATGAAAATCAATCTGCCATAGGCGGAAATCGTTTATTTAGAATTTTTATTGCTTCCATTAGCATAGCAAATAACTTAGCAAGGGAGTGTGTGAGTGAGTGAATGGCTGTGATTGTGTTTTGTATGTATTTAGCCGTAATGAAATAGCAAAGAAATGCTGTCACAAACAAGTTTCAAGAAAATATTACAAAAAAAAAAAAAAAAAAAAAAAAAAAGAAACAGAAACAGAAACAGAAATAAAATAAACAACCGTTAAAAACCACAGTTGATTTTCTTCTTCTAGCTGTTCTTGTTCTTGTTCTTGTTCATTTAACATTTTTTTTTCTTTTCTTTAATTTTTTTGATTTATTTTATTACGCTCTTTAGAATGTGAATGACACTCACTAAGTCTATGGCTGGACGGTATGGTTCTGGTCCAGTCAAGTCTAGTCTAGTAGTGTTATTGGTTTTGGTTTTCTTCTTCTTGTTTGTTTTTTTTTTCATTCTTTGTAATATAAAATACACACCTGCAGGGTAAACGCAAAGCTGGACTCAATTCTGGACATGGTCGCCAAGCTTTGATTTGTGACAAATAGAGTAACAATAGCATGAATATGCTCAAGTGTCGTATTCGTTGTATATGCTGTTGGTGATAAAACATCTGTGAAAGAAGAAAATTAGAATTTTAAATTTATACGTTTATTACATTAAAATAATGAATAATAAAAAAAAAAAGAAATATGAAAAGTATTTAAAAAAAAAGAAAATGGAAGTGCACCCATATTTATAAAATAAATTAACGAGTTTATAACCATTAAGTGATCATAATTAATGGTTTTTAATTAATAGTTTACAGGCATTAATTTTTATTTACTTCTACCATGTTAAACCATTTTTACAAAGGAAAAGTTTCATAAATTTTGTGTAAAAAAAAAATAAAATAAAGTTTGCTGCTTAAGTCTTTCGTTTTGTAATGAAATTCTAAAGGAAAACTTTTAAAATTCGCCGAAGTAAGCTGGAAAAAAAAAGAAAAAGATTGCTTATCGCGTACAGTTAGCGTCAAAAGACACCGTACATTAAAAAATATTCATTAATAAATTACCGTTATATTTATTTTGAAATTTTTTAAATTTGGTAGTTTTTAAAACTGAAACAAAAAAAAAAAAAAAAATTAACAAAAAAAATTTTTTTTTCGAAGTACTGTTAAATTTTTTCTGGCACTCTCCTTAAGTTGTAAAAGTTGAGTTTGAGTGATTGTTAGAATTTTATCCATACTGTACAGTTTTTTTTGACGCACACTGTATGTTAATGAAAAATTATTATCCACACTAATGACAGATATAGAGCCAGACTATCCCGGACCGAACAGAGCGCAAATAATTTACGCCATTCTAGGTAATTAGGAAGTAGATTCTCAAATCGCAGTCTTGTTGTGTTGATCATATTGCATCCCTTTAAATAGCGAACAAATCAAGAAATTTAAGCAAGAATTTTATTCAATCTTCGTTGATTTAAGAAAGGCTTTTGGTCGTTCCAATCATCAAGAATCAAGAATCAAGAATCAAGAATCAAGGAAGCCTTTGAAAGAAAAGGAATTCTCACATATTGTCGTTCTGAAGAAAGTTCAAGTCCAGCACTTATCCGCACAGCGTTCTTCACAATGTTACATTTTCCAGATAATATTGTGATATTGTGACCACGTTCTGTCTGGTAATAAGGGATGAGTTTCTTCGCCTAAGCATACACTTTCAGCAACATAAAGCAGTCAAAGAGTATGTCACATACATAATACATAATATTGGCCATTACAACCCTTCAGTCAGGATTACGGCCTAGCTTCTTACACCACTTATGTTGTGTGTGTTAATTTTATACATGAGTGGCGGGACCTACAGTTTAAAGTCGACTCCGAACGACAGATTTTTGAGAAACTTTTCATGGCAATTTTATTTATTTTCAGAGTTTTGACCAGAAATCTGCTAAGAGGGCAGTCGCCAAATAAATGGTTTTTTCAGAATTCGCTTTGCTAGGGATGTCTGACCTAAGAAGAAGAAAAATTTTTTTTATATTTCGTCTTTGATGTCTGACCGGAGGATAGAACCCTGGCCAAATAAGCCAACCTACCTTTACCTACTAGACTACGGCGACTTCATAGTATGTCATCCTCAATCTAACAACTTCGTTGCTTTGTTTCAAATGCATTAATCCAGGTTTTATTGCCAAGCAAAGTTGATTGAACTGATGTAATTAGTTCTGGAATAATAGAGTTGTTATCTGCCCCCCCCTTAGTCTACTGGATAGTGTCTTGGCTTATAAGACGAAAGCTTTAGAGTTTCACCTTCAGCTGAAACATCTTGAGATGAAAAGATAAGATGAGATGCATGTGTTTCGGCGTTCTTCTTACAAAATCTCTGAAAGTAAGCGTTATCAAATCTGTCATTCCTAAAACTCTAGGACCTGCCATTAATACGTACAATATGGTGTGTGTGAGAAGATAGATTGTAGATTTCAATTCAATTGTATGGGGAGAAAGACTAGCTTCTGATATAATTTGAAAAAAATTGATGTGATGGCAGTCTAAAACACTGTTTGTAGGCCATAGAAAGAAGACACTTTAGTATTGATTCCTTATGGAAGTCGAAAATTGTTGACATTATGACAATCTGAAGCACAAAAATCCAATCAATCAGTCGAATCCAAGTAAAAGGCGAATACTTAGGGTTTCAATGTAATGCTGTATAGACTACCACAGTGGGCCGATAAAGCTGTGTAATATTTCATTGGAGTAATGTTTGGCTACGAGTTGCAGGATCAGTTGGAAAGTATTAAAAAAAAAATTGTGGCTGTTCCATACCTTGCCTCCGTCCTACTACCATTTTTCTCGAACTATATTGAAAGCTCTAACTGGAGTAAATTTCAAATGATAGCCAAAAGTTGTCCAATAAGTAATCTTATACTGGTAGATTTAAACAACCATTTACTGCAAGATTTAATTCCTTAAACAAAACTATCATGGTGGTTAACTAGTTGGCTATAAACAAAGATGTAAAGCTTATTAAATAGGTTTGATTGTAAGTGATTACAAATAGTAAACAGAATTAATAGGTCATGAAAAATACTTCGTTTTTTTTTTTTGTCTTAAAGTGTTATGTTAAGAAAAACCTTCTATTTATTAAGTAAATGATAGGGATAGGCATACATTAAAACACTGACGTTAACAGCAATATAAATTTCTATTATTGCTCGTAATAATACAAATAAAATGCAATGCTTTTCAATGAATTCGTATTCAATATTTGCTTATTCATAGTGATGATCAAAGGTTTATGAAACAAATTTCCATATAAAGTACGTTTAATAAACCTTTTATAAATTTGGAAATAATTTTTTATGAATATGGGAGTTAAATAAAGTTTAGTTTATCTTTTAAGTCTATCTTTAAGTAGCTTTAAAACTAAATTAATAGAGGAATAAGTGAATGAAGAGAAAAAAAAAACGCTTTTGTCTTAAGTCTTTTGATTTATGTTAATTGTTTAACTCTTGCTAATGAATAACATACATCTTTCATTATTCTTAAACATCCAACATTTAGTTAACATCAACGAAATTAATTCTATGCTCTCATCCTCTCGTACTAATTGAAATGATCTTTAACGTTTTGTTACAGAATTAATGCAAATGCTTGATGCTTTTGTAATGAATCTTAAGCTTTAAAGTCCAATTTTTTTTGTTGTTGGGCTCTATAAAATGAATCTTATAAAATTGTTTTGTTTTTTGAAATGATATTTTGCATGCTTACCAAGCAAAATCTTGTTGGCTTAAATCCGCTGTATTCTGTTGTTCTTCTGTTGTGCTGAGTTGTACTCTCCTAAAGTTTGTTTCCTAAGTCTTTTGTTAAGTGGTATTATTTAGAAAATTTACAAAAAAAAAACTGTTTTAATTTAAAATATCATTGCAAATGTTGCAATTTCCACAAATATTGTTTTGAAATGATGAAAATAATTGCAAGATTTTCAATTTGTTAAAAGGAAATTACTTCAGCATTCTATCGCAATTGTATGGTCTTGTCAAAAACTGCTTAAAATTTTTTATTTGAAAAAAAAAAAATTAAAAACTGTGCTGACTGGACTTATATTTTACTTGCAATGGATTTAATTTTGAAAATGTAAGCTGAGAGACGCATTAAATTCACAGCGTGCTATTTCAAGCTTCCGATCAGGACAGGACAGAACAATTTTACTCATTAATGGCAGTAGAGAAGGTAATTCTATTCTATGTTCATTAAACCATTATAATGGTAAAAGTTGCAACAAAATTGTCGGAATGATGATATCGTTTTTAAGAAATTTTCGAAATTTTTAAACAAATTTCAATCAAATATTCGCAGTCAAACCTTCTTTCCAACCTCCAATAAAAAGTTCTACTAAATTGGGAAAAGTTACTAGTATTCCTAAGTTATGAGAAGCTTGGCCGTAATCCTGACTGTAGGGTTGTAATGGCCAATTATGTTATGTTATGTGTGTACTAATCATGTCCTGAATGATTCGAAGGCTTAATGAACATGATTTCGAATTTATAAATTCAAATTCATCCAACTAAGTTTTCCAGCAAGCCTTCTGATCGTTATTTCCCCCCTAGACAGAATAAAATTAAAACATACATACATACATACATACACAATTGATCACGACAACCCTTCGATCAAGATTACGTCCTAGTTTCCCTCACCACTTATGTTTTGTGTGTGTTAATCTTATCCATGAGTGGCGGGACCTACAGTTTAAAGTCGACTCCGAACGACAGATTTTTGAAAAATTTTTCATGGCAATTTTTTTCACTTTCCCAATTCCTGGCAGAAATCTGCTGGGAGGTAGTCTCCGCAGAATTATTTTTTTTATACTTTGTCTCGTCAGAGCTGGTGTTTGATCCGTAATCTCATGTCGTCTAATAAGTCAACAGATTACCTACTACAATAAGGCGACTTCAAAAAGTTTTAAGTTCCTTCAAATAAGCATTCTAACAAGATCTCTGATCCCTCTTTTCCATCCAGAGAGAATAAAATTAACAATGAACACAATAAGACGATCTGGTAGGCCCTGTTCTTGAGCTAAAGTAGGATTGCATCATCAAAATTTCCTCACCACAACTTACAGAACATGTTTGCAAAGGCTATTGTTTCTAGACAATGACAGATGGATTTGCTACTATTCTGGGATAGTAAGCCAATCAACTGCTTAGCTGGAAAAGCTGAAACAAAGTAAAACAACCAATGACAAGATGAAGGAGAAATATTTTGTGACATCAGATCTGCAGTACTTTTATTGATTTCTGACTATGTTTACCGGTATACGATGAGCCACGCCCACATAAACATTCACACCTTACGTCGGATGATTTTTGAGGCATCGGTTCACTTCCTTTGATTAAATTTGACTCTTTATTAATTAGAATGATCCCATTTAGGTCAAATACAAACTACTTTGCTTGAGAGAGAAACCCAGAGAAACCCACATACATACATATATACATACATGAAACCCTTATTTAGGATTACGACCTAGTTTCTCTCACCACTTATGTTGTGTGTTTTAATTTTATCCATGAGTGGCGGGACGTACAGCTTAATGTCGACTCCAAACGACAGATTTCTTTGAGAAACATTTCATGGCAATTTTGTTTACCCTCAGATTTTTTGCCAGAAATCTGCTGAAACTCATAGTTAAAATTTGCCTCAGCTGGTTGTTGACTTGGCTAACATTTCTAACAATTCACCGTAAGTTGATGACAATTCTTTAAGCCTGCTGATATTCCATGTCTTCAATTTTTTTATAATCAGCTTTGCTTTAAAAAGTGTTAGATTTTTGAATTAATTTATGATTATTAACTTCGTTCTTAACCCCACTCCTGCTGTTGTTTTCTAGCTTAAACAATAACTTTAAATTATAGGTGGACGTATGAGTATTAATAAGTAACGTTCAATACAGTCATTATCTCTAAAACAATGTAATTATGCTCTACACAATACATAAGTGATTTAAAGTATAGGAGAGGATTGTTGTGTTTGTTTAAGATAAAGTTTGTAACATCACAAAAGATAATTCTAAGGTGGGCCTACTGTTTGACTTAAAAAATGTTGTAGATTCAGTTACTTTTGACGTTTACTGTACTTGTGTGTAGACAGGTAAACTCAAGTTAAGGAGAGACTAACAACAAAATTGTGAAAATTGTAAATATTCGCTATTGTTATCGATTGTTGCCTTATCGATAAATGAATTCAAGGCTCTAATTGCAGGGAAAATACACACAAAGGATATCAATTTACATTGAGTTCATAGTAGAGTAGGTAGCAAAATAATTGTTAAGAAGGCTGATTGACTTAAAAGAATGAAAGCATCTATGGAAGGCGGTATTTTTGAGTTGGCAATGAAAACTAAAACACAAAAGATAATTCTAAGGTGGGCCTACTGTTTGTGTTAAAAAATGTTGTAGAGATTTTCTGAGACTAGCAACGGATTTTCTGAGTGGGCATTAAAGACTCATTTGTTTAGGATAGGAATCACTTCCAAAACTTTTAAAGGATTCTACAATAAGGATAACGAATCACTAGAACGCTTAGTTGTAACCTAAAGATTTAAGTTGGAAGCAACTGAGTGTTGACCAAGTTGCGGACATAACCTTTGTGGTTTGTGTATTGGATATAAAGGAGACGACCTTTTTACTAGCCTTTCTCAAGAGCTGACACAGGTGCTAGTATCAATGATGTCCATTGTTGATATTGTCTTTTTTAAAGAGACAGGTTTGTGGAGTGTTTCAAGCTGGATTATTTGGAGGGGATTGAAGCGTCTTAATTTTAGAACTTTGAAAATCATGGCTAAGCATTTTTTTGACTTCTACCAGATTTATATCCGCATTACTCAGTTCTATAGACAACTACTGCAACCACTATGTCACACAGAGAATGGGAGAAAGGGGCAACTTGGAAGAGAATAAGGCGTGCAAAAGAACTAAACTCTTAGATATTAATGGCTTCAGAGGATTTTGAGACCTTTCTGGTAATGTTAGTATTCCAATCAACACTCTAAGGCATCATAATACATACATAGCTACACAATTGGTCACTACAACCCTTCAGTCAGGGTAACAACCTACCTTCTTATATTACTTATGCTGCGTGTATCAATTTTGTACATGAATGGCGGGAAATACAGCTTAAAATCGATTCCGAACGACAGATTTTTGAGTAGTTTTTCATGGCAATTTTATTTACTCTGAGAGCTTTTGCCAGAAATCTACTGAGAGAAAGTCGCCAAAGAAATATTTTTTCAGATTTCGTTTTGTTCGAGATGTCTGACCTAAGGTTTGAATCGTGGCCTCACGTAAAGTAAACGAAATGTTAGAAGATGTTGCTTAAAAGAGCAGTGGTTAATTGGATGTCTAATTGGCTAAGCATAATTTGCTCAGAGATTAAAATGTTAACCATGAGTTGATCATGGTAGAGGCATAATGATGCGCATAAGATATATTATAATGTAGGGTATCATATGTTTAGATTTAACTCCCCAATAACTTTTTTGTTTTATTATTTATTTGTTTCATTTTCAATTTGTTATTTACGCTACGCTTGATATCTTCAAGTAATTGCAGTGATTGTATGATTGGACGCAATTGAAGCAAAACTAAAACCCACTGAAATTGTTTCAAGTTAAGCTGAAGAAAAAAAAAGAGTTAAAACAAGTGCCAACATAATAAAAAAAAATTAAAAGAAATTATGGTCAATAGTGATGAGTTTTGGTTTTCTATGCAATTTGATAAAAAAAAAATAAAAATTTTTTCCTAAAAAAATTTCTTTTCATAAAATTATACTCCAAACAAAAGACTTAAGACAGCAACCTGATCATTTTTGTTTTGATTTAAAACTCTCTTCCAGAGCACGAATATGCCATGTACATACATACATACATACATACATAATTGGCCTTTATTTACAACCGTTCAGTCAGGATTACAGCCTAGCTTCTCACACCACTTATGTTGTGTATATTCATTTTATACATGAGTGGCGGGACCTACAGTTTAAACAGTCAACTCCGAACGACAGATTTTTTTTTGAGAAACTTTTCATGGCTATTTTATTACTCTCAGAGTTTTTTGCCAGAAATCTGCTGAGAGGAAGTCGCAGAAGAAATATTTTTTTCATATTTCGTTTTTGATCTCTGACTGGGGATTCGAACCCTGGTCTTTCGTTTAATAAGCCAACACACTATCTACTAGACTACAGCGACTTTCAATATGCCATGTAGCCACAATAATTATCGAAAAGAAGAGTATTAAATGCGTGAGAAGCTAGATTGTAATCCTGACTAAAGGATATTAATGGCCATTTAAGTAAGTCAGTGTTGGGCATGCTTATATATTTGTATGTACAAGTACAATTATAAGCCAAAAAAAAAAAAACAAAGGTAGAGTCACAGTTGTTGCAACAGTACCCTAACATAACATTGTGATTTTGCAATTTGAAACATTCCATTTGAAATAGGTCTGCTACCTGTGTACACCTTCATATCTAAACAAAATTAGTCTGTTTCATCCGTTTTTTTTTTTTTTTGGTATGCAAAATAATTAATCATGGCAATTTGAATTTCTAAAATATTGTATGATAATGGTGTGAATTTTACACCAATAACAAAAAACAAAATTAAAACAAAAACAAAAATTAATAACAATAACAATAAAGACAAACAAATAATTTCACACGACCCGTTGCAGAGTTCAGTTTTTCACACAAAATCATGTCACATCTTTGTCTTGCTTGCTTTTTTCTTTTCCAAAACTGGCATTAAAAAAGACAAAGAAAAAAAAGAAGAAGAAAAAGAAAAAATAATAAAAGTGAGGCACCCTATAATTACAAATGATACAAAAGTGACAGTTTTTTTGTGATTTTAAGTGGAAATAGAGCAGCTTGAAAACATGTTTAGAAAGAAAATAAAAAATTAGAAATAATTGAGGGTGAGGCGAAAATTAAAAAAAAAATTGAAAAAATTATGGTTTGAATGGCCCGCAATTAAATAAAGGCTTTGTATGTTGGGTGACGTTAGATGGAAAGCCCATGATTTGCGAGGTAATTATGATTCCATAAGAAACGTTATAAGACTGCTAGAGAAACAGCTGATGAGTAATCTCTGTTACAATTGTTGTTATATACATGCGACCAGCATTTATTAGATAACTGATGAGGCCGTTCAAGACCCCAGACAGAAAGTTTACTATTTCAACGTACCTCCGATATACAGTGCGTTCTGGTAATAACTAATATCATGTAGTCGCCGTAGTGTGTTGGCGATGGGTCAAACTCCAGGTCAGATATCTCCAACAAAACGAAATATGAAGATTTCTGGCAGAAACTCTGAGAGTAAATAAGAAAATGCCATGAAAAGTTACTCAACAGTCTGTCGTTCGATTTCTGGCAGAAACTCTGACAGTAAATAAGAAAATGCCATGAAAAGTTTCTCAAAAATCTGTCTTTCAGAGTCGACTTTAGACTATAGATCCCTCCACTCATGTATAAAGTTAACACACACAACCTAAGTGGTAAGAGAATCTAGGTTGTAATCCTGAATAAAGGGTTGTAATGGTTACTTATGTATGTTATATGTACGTATAGTTTATATGAATGTTTTTCAATGGAAGATACTGAAAATCATTTGAAGGCAATGATTAATTTCATTTCAATAAACGTGCCATTTAAGTGTTTTATTTCTATGGCTATAGGTTGCTCCTACTCTCTGTTGCCGGACATAATTCTTTATGGGAAGTCTTCAAAATTCTTTTGAAAATTCTTTTGAAGACTTCTTGTAACCTCACAAAGCCAAGTTTAAGTTAAACGAAGTAAACATATTACAAGCATCAGATGAGTCTCAATAAACCTAAAGTTTGTCGAGCATTCTGTAAAGGATAATCAATATTTTGCTTCACTTGCCACTATAACTCTTCGAGTTAATCGGTCTTTCAATGAAAGCCTAGCGGTTCGAGGGCAAGTTATGAGCACATTGTGGCAAAAGATGAGTAAAGCATCTGTAAAAATGGTAAAGAACATGAGAACAGAATTCTATTTGGCCAATGGATCTACAAATTAATCCCAAGAAATTGATACAGTGAGCGTCAAAAGAACTTGTGCACAAAGGATAAAATTCTAACAATCACCGAGACTCATCTTGTTAACCTTAAAGAGAGTGCCGAAAAAACTGTTGCAAAATTGTTGAAATTTTTTGTAATTTTTTTTCTTGTTTCAATTTTGAAACAGCTGGCAATGAAACAAATTTTGAAATAAAAATAACGGCAGATTATTAATGCATGATTTTTTAATGTACAGTTTCTTTGGACGTTTACTGTACTTGTGTGTAGATAGTTACAAACAAGTTAAGGAAAGGCCAACAACAAAATTGTGAAAATTGTAAATATTCGCTATTGTTATCGATTTTGCTTATCGATGAAATGGAATTCGGAAGCCTAATTGGCAGGGGAAAAAATAGCAACGCAAGAAGGAATCGAATTTACATTGAGTTCATAGTAGAGTAGGTAGCAAAATAATTGTTAAGAAGGCTGATTGACTCAAAAGAATGAAAACATCTATGGAAGGCGGTATCTT
>QOCX01000510.1:35824-54806 GCA_005959815.1 Sarcophaga bullata
TTATACCTGCACAGTGGCTTTAATATTCTCAATTAGATTTCTTACTCCATACGGTCGTTTATTAATTGATTTCAGTTATTTCAAGGCGATTCTATTACAATTTTTTCATTTTCAATTTACCTGAAAAGAAATTTGTTTCCGTAAAAAGGTTTTCTTGGCTTTAAATCAATGGCTTTGTAAAGAAAAAGTAAACTGAGAATACAAAATTCATGAACATAAAAAAACATATTTTAACAAGAAATTTCTTTCTATTAAAGCCAGCCCATCCACTAAATTGAAATGGTAACCAAAGAAAAGAAATAGGTCACATACATATTCAGTGATCATAACTTGGAAAGAACGAAGAAAAAAAAAATTAAAATTTTTTTCTTCTACAACAAAAATAATTACTTTTAGCCAAAGGCATCATATATCTAGACATGAATACATGTATGTATGTATGTATGTTTGTATATATGTTAGCAAAGTAAAATACCACACACAGACAAAATATGAAACACAACGGCGAAAGACAAATTAAGACGTACAGAAAGCAACTGAAAATAAAACCAGCCTCAAAGAAAATAAAAAAAAATTAAAAATTTTGGCTTCTTACGGCACCCAACAAACATCATCATCATCATCAGCAAAAAAAAAATGAAATTTTTTTTTTAAATTTTTGGAAGCATTTAACAAAAGAAAAGAAATTAAATGAAAAAAAAACTTAATTTTATTCATTTATTCTAATCACTATTATCATATAAAAAAGAGGGGGGGGAGGTTTCGTTGAAAATATTTTTTTATTTGATTTTTTATGTTCTTTACTTAGACCAAAAAAAAAAAATTTTTTTCATTTCGAAAGGTGCTGAACCACAGATTTTATGCCGATATCGTTTAAAATGTTTGCTTAACTTTAAAGTTAATTTTAATAATTTTCTTTAATTATTATTCTATAATAAGTGGCAATGTTTAATTGTTTTATTTTTAATGGATTTCTGCAAAAATGTTCAGTAGCAATAGGAAATAATTTTTAAAATATTATGCTTGTTTTTCAAAATGGGCGAAATCAGTTTAAATGCCTGTGGCTTAAACTGTTATTTATGTTTGTTTTTCTCTCATTTGTTAAAAAAAATCTCATTAACAGTTATAACTTATTTAGTTTTTTTCTTTTTTTTTGGTAGTTAAGTTATTAAATTTATTTCAAATTTAAACCAAATGGTTTTAAGCAACCGAAAGTTTTGTTTGATAACAAGAGATTTGAGCTATTCATCGTACTCCTCCAGGCATAGCCAGTTTAGTTGCTAGTCTTTTGACAAGGCACTGTAGACTCAAAGTACTTTGTTCAGCATGGAAATCGTCTTGAGCCCAAAGTTTAAATTTAAGATCGCCATAAAATAAAACGCTTTGAATTTGTCAAATTATACTTTTGTTGGGAAGAATAATTGTTTCCGGTTAGTAATGAAATATTATGTCATTCATACGGCTGCCTCAACTGGTACCTCTTAATACCTTATTCGATTGAACCAATTTCGTGCACTTTCGAGTATACACGGTCGTATCTCGGCTATGGCATAGAGCATAGAGCATAGAGGAACGGAATTCTGCGTGTGATTAGTTTATAAATGATTTGCTCTCTTTAGCTTCTAAGACCGGGTCTTGCAGGCATCGGGCTTAAACTGAACACGCAAATAAATAACAAAAAGGAACACGTAATAATAATGACCTTCTTTCTCTTTATCTTTCATTTTATTAGTTGAGGGTTATATTTGTTCCTTCATATTGCTTTGATCGACAAATGAGTTCTTTGTAGATTATCTCACTCGCATCCAACCAGGATTTAAGCCTCGAAGGGGTCGAATTAATGCCTGTTGTTGGTTATTCACTTCTAAGCAGAACAGCTTGGAGTATAAAAATTCAAAGCGATATTCACTTGAATCAACATATTTTTCAAGTTTCGAAAGCAGTATTTATGGGCTTTTGTTTCCAAGACGCTTCTGGAACTATTTTACTCCACCTCATCTCCTTCCAAGTTATAGCACTTTTCTGTGTTTGATAATGGCATACAATTCTCATGTATGGGCTGCTGTCTGGAAGCCTACTATGAGGCTTCTCAACAGCATTCAGAAGCAATTCTATTGATTCACTGGAATATCATCATAATGTTGCTTGTGTTCGATCGTTACTACAAGGCATTATGCTTGAGGCT
The DNA here is from genome assembly GCA_005959815.1 of Sarcophaga bullata. NCBI lineage: Eukaryota > Metazoa > Arthropoda > Insecta > Diptera > Sarcophagidae > Sarcophaga > Sarcophaga bullata. The sequence goes on from QOCX01000510.1 coordinate 38,010, forward strand.
TGTTTCCAAATGTTACCTACTATTAGCGTAGTACTTACTTGTCTTGCTTGTAGAGCCGTCTGTTCGAAGTCGATCAGCCAATGGAACACACAATGCATAATAAAAGACATTCGTTCTTCAGGCTCACTCTCCGCGTGTAGAATGTTCTTCGCACAGAAGTATTTCCTGCCACTTACTACATCCATACGTAATAGTTAATACAACGCTTCAGGCAGGGGGTTACAACCTAGCTTCTTCAACCATGCTGTGGCTGTTAATTTTATGCATGAGTGGTGGGATCTACAGTTTAAAGTCGAGTCAGAAAGACAGATTTTTTAAATAACTTTTTCATGGAAATTTTATTGTTTACCTACAGTGTTTTTAGCCAGGAGTCTACTGAGAGAAAGTCGGGCTTGAACCGTGGCTTCACGTCTAATAAGCCAACGCTCTACCTACTAGACTACGGTGACTTCAGATTTAAATCTAAAATCTAACTTCCTGTCTTTCTCACAACTAATTTTTCTAATTGTAACACATTACACTATATGAGTAGGAGTCATCCCCTGAGTATTAGTTGTGCAATACAAATAAAAAACGGTAGCTAATGGCAAATCTACATACATAACATAATTGGCCATTACAATCCTTCAGTCAGGATTACGGCCTATCTTCTCACACCACTTATGTTGTGTATGTTAATTTTATACATGAATGGCAGGACCTAGAGTTTAAAGTCGACTTCGAATGACAGATTTTTGAGAAAATTTTCATGGCAATTTTGATTTTCTCTCAGAGATTTTGTCAGAAATCTGCTGAGAGGAAGCCGCCGATGAAATATTTTCTTCATTTTTCGTTTTTGATGTCCGATCGGGGATTCGAACCCTGGCCTTTCGTCTAATAAGCGAACACACTACCTACTAGAGTACGGCGACTGCCACAAATCTATCAAACAATATAACGAAGAGCTTGTAACAGAAACGAAGCAAAAACTTAAATTATGGCACGCTTTTAAGTTGAGTTTGTGTTTGAGATTAAAGACATGCATACTGAGTAATAGAATCTAGTGGCAATATCTTCCTCCCACAAGATTGTAGCAAAAAAAACAGCTTTAAAATGCCCTTTTTTATTGCAATTTACTACAGAACAGTTGGTATTAATACTTACACTCAATAAGTTCAAATTAATTTCAAGAAAAATCTTTTTCAAAATAAATTTCAAACATGTTAACCATTTTTTAAAAATAAATCTCCATATGATATTTGCTTAAGTAATAATTTTCAAAAACAACTACAAAAAATTCTTTTATTTTCCATTTTGTGTGTGTTTAAAAATTGTTTTTAACCTTATAAGTATGCTTTGACCATAGTCAACCAATAAGACTGGTTTTGATTATTATTTTTCCATTAAAAATGTTAATTTTTGTTCACATTATTTGTACAATTTATTACAAAATAATACAAAAGTAAGCATTGGCGCGTATTTAAAATTCTTTAAATTGTTTAAATAAATATTTATGCCGTGAGCTTTTTTTTCTCTGTTTCTTATTTCTTATTTATTTTAGTCAATCAAATAAAAGTGAACGAAACATAAATTGTGTGTTGTTGTTGTATTTGTTTTTTTTTTATTTTTCAAACACTTTTGAGCGCATTTGTTAGCAAAAAAAAAAATAAATAAAATAAATGAATCAAGTCATGTCCACTGTATACAAAGTTTGGTGTACAGTGGGAGTTAAAAGTTGGAAGACATCATTAAATTAACAGATCAAAACAGAAAGCTGGGTAATTTGTTTAATAAAAGTATTTTGAAATGAATTCATTGGTTAAGACAACTGTTTTTTCAAGCCAAAAATTTTTTTGCAAAAACCTGTATGTGTCTTAAGTCTTTTGTTTTTTCCTTTTTCTATAAGAACGAAGTTAAGTTTCACGCAGTGGAATATGTAAGATTATGGCAGTTAATAGCTTAGAGTAGCTGTCAGTGACATATTTTAAAAGTTCTACTCATGAAAAGTTTCATTGTTTTTCTAAGCCGGCGCCTAGCTTTAGTTATTTTTCACTTTTGTTGTAAGAAAATAAGTTCTGGAAGCCAGGAGGTCAGGTGAAAGACGCGTTTTTCTGAACTTTTTTGCCTGAAGTTTGTCTAAGTTGCAATGACATTTATTTTTTAAGGAATACTACATAATTTGTTATTAAAACCCTTCAGTCAGGACTATGACCTTGTTTCTCACACCACTTATGTTTCGTGTGTTAATTTTATTAAGAGGTGGGACGGTCCTACTGTTTAAATTTGACTACGAAGAACAAATTTTTTTTTTTTGAGAAATTATTTTTTGCTGCGATATAAACGCCGAAGAAATACTTTTTCGTATTTCGTTTCGTTCGAGATGCCTGACTTTAGGTTTGAACCGTGGCCTCAGGCCTAAAAAGCCAATAAACTATTTACTAGACCACAGAGTTCATAATATCCCTTCAATGGAGTACCTTTGCATTGTTTTCAGATTTCCCATGGAGCAAGACCGTTCAGCATCAAATGGTTTACACAGAGTACAGCAGCAAATGGTTTACACAGAGTACAGTGTATTACAGATAGAAAGCGTTTTTTAACTGCCCAATTTGTATACACTGGTCGTTGTAACCTAAAGGCTTACTAGATTAGAGATTAGGAGTTTAAAGGTCCGGTGTGACATCTAACGTCTAAAAAGCTTTCGGAGAAAACTACTTTTGCCATGAAAAATTTTCTCAAACATGTCGTTCGAAGTCAATATTAAACTGTGAGTCCAATCTTCGACATTACAGTGGCTTATTCTAAATTTTAAGACAAGTTCTTTAAACTTAACTCTTTGTGTACACCAAGAATCCGTTCCTTAAGTTCCATAACTTAAGAAAAAACAGTCGATTTTTCAATATTGGATTTTGTATTTCAATCATACGAAAACTTTTTGCTTTTACTGTATTTTTTTTTTGTCCATTAAACTTCTTTGTAAAATAATTTACAAACTTGTAAAGAAAGAGAGAGAGAGAGAGAAAAAAACAACAAAAACAGAAAAAATACGCAACTAGTTTGTAGGTATTTAGCCTTAAAAGAAATACATGATGGTGGTCAAACCACACTGACAGCAGCTAAAACAGAAACAGCAGCTTAAGGTAAGTGGCAACACAATCAAATGCAACTACAACAACAACCACATCAATAACAACACCAACATCTATTACAAAAAAAAAAATGCAAACAAATGACATCCAATACAAGCAACTAACCATCTACACATCCCAGCCATCATCTATACATCCATTGGACAACTCCAAGCACTAACAACACCTGCAATTGTCTATTACACTGCCACACAGACAGTTTCTTGACAGGCAGAAAAGAAATGCAAGTGTCTGAAGGAAAAAAAACAAGGAGAATTTTTAATTAAAAAAAAAAAATTTAGATTTTAGAAGCATTTGAAATGTTTTTTTTCTTCTTCTTCTTCAAAGTTTTGTGGATGGGTGGATGAATGGATTGATGGTTGTTGGTTGCTAGATGTATAGATGGCTGAATGGATAGATAGTTGGTTGAATAGATGGATGGATGGTTGGATGGTTGGTTGGTTGGTTGTTTTGCTTGTGTGTGTGTCTGTATTTCTTAGTTTGCGTTGCAAAACCACACTTCATTGTCATTGACCATAACAGCGTGTTAAAAAAAAATTCAATAAAATTTCAAAAAAATAGTTTAAAGAAATCTGGTTGTTTTTGTTTTTAATACAAAACTAAACCAGTTATTTTTCTAACAACAACAAAAAAAAATTTTTTTAAATCCAAATAGATTGTGTGGGTTTCTTAACAGTGAATAATAATTGGAGATTTTATAGGTTAATCGGTATTCAATTTAATTTCAACAAGAAATTTACAATTTACTCATAATAATTAATAGCCGTTATTAAATTATTAAAATTTATTAGAAAAAAAAAACAAAAATAAAAAAAATTTGTTTTTTAAATTTCAAAAATATTTCAAATAGATCGGCCTCTGTTATGATTTTATAACACAGTGTAATTTGTTTTTTTTTAAGTTAATAGTTACGCATACATTTTGTTTTGTTTCCTATATTTAGTTACCGTATTATAGAATAATTATTTCAACGTTTTATTGTTCATTGTCCAGGCCAATTATTTTCAGTTTAATTGTTTAAATTTTTGCTTTTGTTTTTCAAAACAATAAACATAATTTGTTGTAATTTGTTTATTGTTTTATTTAAATGCCGTTTTAAACGTTTATAACGGTATTTCTATTGCAACAGTTTTGCTACAAAATGTCATTTAATTTCTAGGCATACAAGAGTACGCGTTATGACGTCATTTATAAAAAATAAAGTAAAAAAAATAACATTTTTTGGCAACAGTGTGTTTCGTTTGGTAGCTAAGCGTATACATGGAGGAAGAATAATGATTTCAAAAGAATCAACATTCGTAGTAACCGGTGTAAGCATAGGCAGTGATGCATAAAGTCTATTTTAGAACCTATAGGAGTAAAGATTCTTAATTTAAAGCTGTTAAAAACTAAGCAAGAACAACTCATATTTTTTGGATTTTTAGTATACGATTATTAGCAGAACTATATGCCATTATTCCAATCAAAGCGATATTCACTTGAATCAACATATTTTTCAAGTTTCGAAAGCAGCATTTCTGGGCTTTTGTTTCCAAGACGCTTCTGGCACTACTTTACTTCACCTCATCTCCTTTCAAGTTATAGCAATTTTCTACGTTTGATAAAGGCATACAATTCTCATATATGGGCTGTCTGCTGTCTGTAAGCCTACTATAAGGCTTCTCAACCGCATTCAGAAGCAATTCTATTGATTCACTGGAATATCATCATAATGTTGCTTGTGTTCGATCGTTACTACAAGGCATTATGCTTGAGGCTTGTTTCCAAATGTTACCTACTATTACGTAGCGCTTGTCTTGCTTGTAGAGCCGTCTGTTCGAAATCGATCAGCAAATGGAACACACAATGCATAATAAAAGACATTCATTCATCAGGTCAACTCTCCAGATCTTTTGCATCTCATTAAAGCGCTTTCCTTAACTATGTTAAGGACCTACGTTTCATCGTAGGTCCTTGTATGAAGTCAACCAGTACCAGTTGAAAACCTAACCATTTTCCATTCTGGAGTACAGTGGCCATCAAAAGTAACTGTATACTAAGGATACAATTCTAACAATCACTAAACTCAACTTTTACCACTTAAGGAGAGTGCCCGAAAAATGTTGACAATACTTTTGTATTTTTTTTTTGTTTCAATTTTATAAAACCGATAATGAAATAATTTTAAAATAAAAATAACGGTAATTAATTAATGTATATATTTTTTAATGTACAGTTTCTTTTAACGCTCACTGTACATAGCAAAATTCAGTTCGCAGATGCCTAGGTCCTAAGATGAGGCTATAGTCACTGTGAAATCATCTCCCAAAGCCAATTCTTTCATGCTTTTCACAAACAGCGTCAAAAATATCGACGTTAAAAGCAATACCGTTACAAAACATGCAAGTTCAAGCGATATTCAAGTACCCAGTGCTCTATGTTCGCTTCAATTCAGTAGCAATAACGTTGTTACTAACAGCCTCCCACCAAACCATAGGAAAAAATTGGCGGAACTACTAGAGTTGTCCGAGCAACATTTGTGGTGATTTGAACTGAAAATTAACACCGTCTTTCTTCACTCCAATGAAGTTCTGAGACCAATATCACACTAAGACATTTGACTTTTAACCAAAATTAAAGAGATGGATTGCAGAGATCAATCTAGGCCCACTGAACGATGGTTAATCTTGAACAGATTCTAATCTTATTAAACCGTTACTTTCGGTTGAAAAGAAAAAAACGTTTTTGAAGTCACAATTGCAATAGAAAAGCGAAACACAAGCTAGCAATGGAGTTTGTTACGCTATCGTTACTAAGTGTCTTTGCTCGTTCGAAAATTTTTGAATAACTTTTCATGGCAATTTTATTCACTCTCACAATTCTTGCCAGAAATTTGATGGAAGGAAGTCACCGAAGAATTATTTTTTTTTTTCATATTTTGCTTGGTAAGAGATAGCTGAACTGGGGTTTGATTAGTGATCTCATGTCGTCTAATAAGTCAACAGACAACCAACTAAAATAAGTCGACTTCAAAAGGTTTTAAGTTCCTTCAAATAAGGTTTCTAACAAGACCTCTGATCCTTCTTGTCTCCCAAAGAGGATTAAATTGGCAATTTTATTTTTTCTTAGAGTTGACAGAAATCTGCTGAGAGAAATCTGCTGAGAGAAAGTCGCCGAAGAAATGTTTTTTCATGTTGCATTTGTCTAATAAGCCAACACATTACCTACTTCTGGATACGGCGACTACTCACAGACAATATAAATTGAATAACGAACGTAATAGGAAGGTCGAGACTCTTTCAGCACTACATCCTCGTCTGTATATCCAGTACGACAACTCGATATATTTTCATAGAGAATACAGTTTCTAGAAACAAAAGATGGCAACTCTGTCATTCTAGAACCAATAAACTGTTTTACTGGAAAAACTTAAGAGTGAAACTGTAAAAAAGCAAATGAAATCATAAGAGGAAGAGAGTCTTGGCTTGTGGCAACATAATTCCTTATTATGGAGCGAATCGGTGTAAAAAATATTTCCATTAGTGATGCGTTCTACAATCGGCCGCAAAAATGGTTTATAAGAAGCCATAGAAGTGTTCATAGGCTATTCTAGAACAAAAAAAAAAAAAAAGAAAACGGAAAAGAAAATCGAAACACCTGACCCCAGGATGAATTTCATAGCTTTCTTGCAATTTTTTTGGTTTTATTTTGAGCATAAAACATTGACAGTAAAACAGTCAAGAGAAAGGTCTCCGGCACTGTTAAATCACGTATAGAGTTGCTTAGACATGCAAATATAATTGCAAAGAAAAAAAAGAGAGGAGTTTTGTTTTGCAATTTTTCTGGTTGTCATATAAAAACTAAAAATGTGAAAGACAAAATAATTAAATTTTTTGTGTAATTATTTTCAGTTTCTAATTTTTTCTAATTTTTTCTAATTTTTTTATGCTGCCTCTAGACAGTAAAACTTTAATTGCAGGCAAGTGCAGTTTTGTTTTTGGAGTTTTTTTTTTTTATCATTATTTCTTAAAGCATATTTTTTTTTTAGATAAAATGTAAGAATGTAAACATAATTGTTCTCTTTTTTTGTGTCAAAGAAAAAAAAAAAAAAAGAAAGAAAAGGGAGGTGAATTGCTTGGAAGCAACATTCTCATTAAATTTGATTTCAGCACACAGCAACTTTCTTTTAATTGAATTGTAGATTTACCTAACCTATTATGTATTCATGTATTTTCATTAAAAAAAAAAATTATGAAAAAATTTATGATGAAAAAATTGTTGAAGTAAACAAGCCTTGTTATCTACATGAGAGAGCATTAAGTGATGATTTACGGCATATTTTGAATTTTCTTTTCTTTTTCATTTCTTTTTTTTTTTTTTTATTTATTAAGGGAAGTTTTGAATTGTTTTTTTTTATGATTACAACACTTTTAAATTTATTTCTCTTTTATGATTTTATTATGATTTCCTTTAACATCGCACATACACACTTCGCTGTGTATGATGCATTTTTGAATGATATTTTATGTTGCTTTCGTTTGCCACAAGCACAATAATAATAATTATTATGAAGACATACACACACACACACACACACATTTGTGTTCATAATATTCATGAACTTATATTTTTTTTTATCATCAATTTAAATCTGAATTTGTGAAAGAGTTTTTATGTTATGACATGCGAAAATTTCTTTTTTTTTTTCAATAATAAAAGCATGTGTCTTAAGTCTTTTGTTTTTAATTGTGGTTACTTACATCGAATTTCTTTTATTTTTAAAACTTTGGAGGCATTATGCTGGAGTTGGCAATAGACTAGTTAGATTCGAATCTTAAACAACAGCTGATAGCTATAGATTAAGAGACATGCAGAGCCTTTAGGAGCCAAAGATATATACAAGAAATTAAGGAGAAATGCTAAGAGCACATCCCAATTGTAGTCGTAAATACTTTTGTGAGGCTTCGGTTCAAATACCCGGTCAGATGCCAAAGGAAAATATGAAAAAATATTTCTTCGGCAACTTCCTCTCAGCAGATTTTTAGCAATAACTCTGGACGTAAAATACAATTTGCAGTGAAAAGTTTCTCAAAAATCTGTCGTTTGAAGTTGACTTTAAGCTGTAGGTCCTGCCACTCATGCAAAAAATGAACACACATACCATAAGTGGCCTTAGAAGCTAAGTTGTAATCCTGACTGAAGTATTGTAATAATCGATTGAGTAGGTAAATTATGTAGCCTAACGTACCGTAACATATGAAATGCAGTTTTAAAAAGAAACGAACTGACGGTCTATAGAATTCCATGTAGTTGTTATAGACACTTCTGCTTAGAGCAAGAGCAAGTTAGGCTGTAGAGCTTTCTTCGAAGGGGTTATCCTGTAACTACTGCAGTATGTATCAGGCCGAGATAATGGTTATAAAAAACGTTGCAGAGTCGATCCTGAGTAAAACATCTCTAACTATAGTACCAACACCTATTATAATATTCGCTCTGACTGCCAGACTCCAATTATACCTTCTTATCTAAATTGATTGGCATGTGACGTGGTTCTCATGATTGACTTTCGCTGCACTTTTGCGTTAGTCTAACATGGCAATTGTGTACATGATGAATTTTTTAAGAGCAAACACACTTCCCCCGAATACCAATCGCCCCACGAATATACAGTGAGCGTCAAAAGAAATTGTACATTAAAAAAACATTAATAAATTACCGTTATTTTTATTTCAAAATATTGTTTCATTGCCAGTTCTTTCAAAATTGAAACAAAAAAAATTACAAAAAATTTCAAAATATTGTCAAAATTTTTTCGGGCACTCTCTTTAAGTGTTAAAAGTTGAGTTTGGTGATTGTTAGAATTTTATCCTTTGTATACAGGTTCTTTTGACGCTCACTGTATCAATTCTTGGGATTAATTTCTAGATCCATCGGCCAAATGGGATTGTTTTCTCATGTTCTTTACCATTTTTACAGATGCTTTACTCATACTTTGTCATAATGTGCTCATAGTTTGTCTTTGAACCGCTGGGCTTTCATTGAAAAACCGATTAACTCGAAGAGTTGTAGTGTGGCAAGTGAAACAACGATCACTGTACTAACTCTTACCACCGTTTGGCTGTCTGCTAGGTAAAGAGTATTTATTGGCTACTAATACAGCCTGCGATGAGAAAGAATCTGGATTTATTAGGAGATCGTAAGAATATATCTGCCACAATATCTATAGCAACAATTTATTAGGGCATAAAGTAGATCTAAGGATAACGTTCGTTAACATGACATCTTTAAAGGTTATGAATCGTTTTAGAAGGAAGAGAGTATTGTTCACTTAATTATTATTGCTAGGACGGGTTAATCAAGACAAAGTGTGAATGCCGAATACAATAACTTTCTTTAGATCCAAAAATTATGCTTAGAAACGAGTGTATTGTATATTTCTACTGTCAGCTAAGACCTTGATTACAATTCCTTTTACATACTTCAGTTTATTGGCATTTATTTTTTATATTTTTTTTTTTATTTTCTTAAGAAAAAAAAGTTTTTTTTTGGCTCAAAAAATTGCTTTAAACAAACTGCTTAAAAAACTGGCTTTACCAGCTTTCCATTACATGTACACATACACACACAATTAAAAAAGGATTTTTTTCTCCTTAAAAAAATCCCAACAAAAAGCTACAAAATAATGGAAATTTTTCTTTGTAATAAAATTGTTTTTGTTTAACCCCAACATTTCGATGACCTTAAACAATTTTTGCTTCATTCTCTGTTGCAACTTCTCACTATGAAAGCAACAGAGCCCAAGTGAATATTTTTTTTTGCACAAATTTCCATTGCCTATTTTAATAATAAACTGTGTCCGTCTGTTTGTCTGTCTCTCTGCTTATATACTACGTACAGGTGTATGTAATTTATTGGCGGATATTCAATGTAAAGAAGATTTTGTTTTTGTTTTTTGCCGATAATTTTGTAAAATTGTTTCATTTTATTTAACAAACAAAAAGAAAACAATTTTTTTTAAGAAACTTGTTGTTCAAGGTTGTTGTTGTTGTTATTGGCTGATCCAATCGAACGTTAATCATTGAAAAATGTTACAAGTTGTTGTTATTGTTGTTTTATGTATTGATTTTAAGTGTAATTATAATAATAAAATAATAAAAAAAACAATTTAAAAGCATATGCCATGAATTATTATTATGAAAACAAAAGACTTAAGACACAAACACGTTACAATTATTATTGAATACTTAATGGGATGTGAGGTTTAATGATTCTCAAAAATTATTTTCAAATAATAAAACAAAATAATTTCAATAAATTTTTGGAGAATTGTAGAATCATACAACAGCAACAATTTATTACAACAAAACTTTTCTAATATCAAAGAAAACACTGTGGAATGTTATCAGCCTTGGAGAAAGAAAAAAGTGTCATGCCAAGTTTCCGAAAAGTGCAAACTTGAAAGTTTATAATAAATGGAGAGATTCTTATACATGCACTGGCAGTCATAATAAGGGCTAGACTTTAGATAAAGATGGAGAATAATGTGGGCGATCTTACGCTGATATGATAGCTTTTTCCCATTGCTTAGAAACAGAAGTTAAACTCAAAATTTTTAGACATTAAAGTACTTTTTTACAAGCCTTGCATCGTAATATTAGTATTGTGGTGGAGAGATGTCATAATATTACGGCTTTATGATCTACTGTACTTCCCTCTAGCTATATAGGGTATCTCTTTATATCCCCTCTAAAACTATTGCCTTGAAAACCTTGGTATGCTGCTCGATAGCTGCTAAGACAATTCCCTGCGCAGCATCTGTTATTCAAACAAATTTTTTGAGTTTTCAATTCTAAATTTTCTGGCAATTAAAGTACTTTTCTGCAAGGCTTGCATCGCGATATTATTTTTATGATGAAAAAGTGGCAATGTCTCCTCCAAACCTATTGTTTTGAAAACCTTAGGATGCTGTTCAGTGTCAGCAGTGACAATTTTGCAGCACCTAATATTCAACGAAATCTTTGCTGCTGAATGGAATGCATTAATTCATCATAGATTCCTGGTATGTGTTCCCATGATTTGTGGTCGCCGTAGTCTAGTAGATAGTGTGTTGGCTTATTAGACGAAAGGCCAGGGTTCGAATCCGGTCAGTCATCAAAAACGAAATATGAAAAAATATTTCTTCGGCGACTTCCTCTCAGCAGATTTCTGGCAAAACCTCTGAGAGTAAATAAAATTGCCATGAAAAGCTTCTCAAAAAAAAATCTGTCGTTCGGAGTCGACTTTAAACTGTAGATCCGCACCCATGTATAAAATTAACACACACAACATAAGTGGTGTGAGAAGCTAGGTCGTAATCCTGACTGTTTGTTGGGTTCGAGAAGAACACCATTCCGAATAACTATTCTTGTGAGTCCACAGCGCCCTGTTAACTTCAGATTGGATACTCAGTTGTATGACTTTTGTTATCTACTATACTGTGAATTCAATGTAAATTGATATCCTTTGTGTGCCTGCAAGTAAAGCCTTGAATTTTTTTTTATCGATAAGGCAACAATCGATAACAATAGCAAATATTTACAATTTCCACTGGTTGTTGTTGGCCTGCCCCATAACTTGGGTTTAACTAGCTACATACGAGTACAGTAAGCGTCAAAAGAAACTGTACATTGAAAAAAATGTGAATTAATAAATTACCGTTATTTTTATTTTAAAATTTGTTTCATAACCAGTTTTTTTAAATTGAAACGAAAAAAAAAATTACAAAAAAAATTTCGAAATATTGTCAAAAAATTTTTTCGGGCACTCTCTTTAAGTGTTAAAAGTTGAGTTTGATGATTGTTAGAATTTTATCCTTTGTGTACAGTTTCTTTTGACACTCACTGTACATAGTTTTTATAAGCTCGGTGGTGTAAACCTTGTGGCATTTTAATGTTTAGAACTGTTTGTAAACAAAATCTGATCAATTTTTTTTACTAACAAGAGGGATTCTATCTTCCTAGATTTCCATCAAATCCAATAGCAAATAGGTGGAGTACACGATTGACAAAATATTTATGTAAACAATAGAACCTTTTCAAAAAGTGAGAGGCTTTGCTATTAGCATTTCAGTCACTAAATCGATTTGATCTTGAATTTATAAAAACAATTTAAAAAATTTTTAAATTAACATGGTCCAGCTTCAATGTCATAACATTCTTTAAATATTTCTTTTTAAAACACAATCAAAGCGGATTTAAGCAAATGTTTGCAAACAAATTTTTTCTTAATAATTTCAATTTTGTTTTTCAACAATACATTGTATAAACAATAAATGCATTAACGTGCATATAAGTAATGTACACACCTTTTTAGATTTTTTTGTTATTAATTTTGAATAAAAAAAAAATATTTAAAGAAACCTGCTTTATTTTTTTGACTCATATTTAGAGTCTCAATTATGCGGCCATAACATTTGAATTTTTTTTTCTTCTCATGGTGTTGTTTAAACTTTATTTTTTAACAAAAAATACCAATCAACGCATGCCATTATTATTATTTTTTTTTTTGCAAATTTTATTTTTTTTAAATAATAGATTATGGTTTAAAGAACTAGTTTTAGAAGGTACTGTTGATTAAAATTTTTTTTTTAACTCACCTTGAATAGGTTTTTCGGCTTTTGCTTAAAAGTTTTTGTTTTTAAAACAAAAGAAACAATATATTCCAGCTATAAATTAAAAAAAAATTATTCTTTTAAATTTTAAAAACACTTTAAAATTATTAAAAAAAATGTTAAATTAAATTCTCCTTTTTTTAAAAAATTTAAAATTTTTTTTATTTTTTTGTAATTTTTTTTAAATTTTTTAAATCATTTTAAACACTTCAATTAAAGAACTTATTTTTTTGTTTCATTAAAATCCAACATTAAACAAAAAAAAAAAACAAAAAAAATCAATTTTTTTTTCTTCAAGTGTTATAGAATATCTATTACCGATGATTAGCAGACGCGCCACGAAAGTTTCTTATTTTGTTTCGTTTTTTATTTCTTTTCGTATTCTTCCTTTTTTCTTCTTTTTTTGTTTTTTTGCTCAATGCATTTACTACTTAAGAAAAAATGCAGACAAACTAGTCTTGTATCGTTTTTTTTCTTTCTTTCTTTTTATTTCTTCAACAAACTTTTAAACCTACAGCAACGTTTAAACCGTAGCCATAGTCCGCTTTAACCAAAAGACACGTTTTAACTTAAACAGCAGTCGCTCGACAACTAAAATTTTTCAATTTGAAATTCATGCTGAAACCCTAAAAGCATCATCTAGAGCACAGTGTAAAGCACACCATACAAGCGGTTTGAAGTCTCAAGCCTAGTTTGCGATTTCTTTAATGCTCTCTTCTCATAGAGTTTTTTGTTAAACGAAGACCCTACAGTGGTCATATAACACATGTGAATGAAGTTGGTAGTACATGTTGTAATAAGACTAGGTGATGACAGCTTTTTTTTTAATTAATAAGTCAAGTTATCTTTAAAGGCCAAATGAATGAGTGCCAAATAAAAAATTTTTTTTTGTAAAAAATCACTCGAGTTTGCCGGCCTATTTTTAATGCGAATTCCATTTGTTAAGTATTACATGAGTAAGCTCTCATGCTGCCCATATGCAGTTTGTAAATTTTAACGATTTTAGTTCAGTAGTCGCCGTGGAAGTGTGTTGGCTTATTAAACGTGAGGCCATGGTTCAAACCCCACAAAAGAAATTTCCAATAAAAATACTGAAAAAGATTTCTTCTCATACTTCTTCTAAGCAGATTTCTAGTAAAAACTCTGAGAGTGGGTTGAGGTTTACACTCTTTTCATTACTCTGTTGAACTATTGAATAACAAGAGCATGCAGGTGGTATCGCGCGCAGAAGTATTGTGCTTTCTATGAGTGATTCAATAGATTCTATAGTAGAGATACTCTTGAAAAGGGTCGAAAGGGGCAAGCATGAGAAAACAACAAGTAATTTGACGATCAAGGTTTGATGAAAAATATTTTTCCTTAATAACGTTTTCTCAAGACTTTCATCATGTGTTCGATGTGGGAGCTTGTTTTGATTGTATGGTCCGGTAGTGGTGGCAAAGAATATAAACGTACTCTTGATAAGGACCACGGTAAACGTAACAAAACAACAAGCAAGTTGACGACTGTTGCTTGAGGTAAAATATTTTTCATTTACAATTTGGTCTCAAGACTTTCATCATGTATTCGATGCGGGGCTCGATTTGAATGCCTTGGTGGGTATGGGGGTTGGGTAAGAAGTAGATGTAGTTTTGAAAAGGGTTACGGCAAACGTAATAAGAAAACAAGTAACTTGGCGTCCAAGGCCTTTTCGTTAACAATGTAGTCTCAAGACCTTCATTATCTGTTCGATGTGGGACCCATATGTGACGGTCTTTGTTGGTCGACTTGGGTAAGAAATCTTATATCTCCATCTTGAATAAAGTTTACAGGATGTTCTGTCTTGGTCAGATAACTTTCAGATAACTTTCAGATAACTTTCAGCATCTGTTCAGATAACTTTCAGCATCTGGATATTTTCATAAGGAACATCTGCACCAAAATAGTTAGGACCAAGAAAAACCTGAAGAACTTTTAATGCCATCATATTACTTCTCTTTAATTACATACATACGTACATACGTACATAATTGCTAATTACAAACCTTCGGTTAGGATTACGCCCTAGCTTCTTTAACCCACCCTTTATGCTGTGTGTGTTAATTTCATATATGAGTGGTGGAGACTGCAGTTTAAAGTCCGAACGACAGATTTTTGAGAACCTTTTTCATGGCAATTTTTTTATTTACTCTCAGAGTTTTAGTCAGAAATCTGCTGAGAGGCGGTTACCGAAGAAATATTTTTTAGTTTTTATTTGTCTGAGCTAGGGTGTGAACCCTGGCCTCATGTCTAGATTACGGCGGCTGTAAAAACTTCCGACTTTAAGGTCAATAATCAAAAATAATATAGACTCAGTATCGTAAATGTCTTGAAAGTGAATTTGAAAACAAATTCTTTTTTCTCACACGAAAAATTTCAGAAACGGATTTCAAAAATTGTTATTCCATAAAGGCGGGAATCTATGACAGAAACTGTGAGTCAAATACAAGGTCTTGTGACGTTTAGAATGGTATTTTTGTAAAAGCATGACTGCATATCATTTGGTAACTGGATTGGTTGGCTTTGAATAGATTAAGGCATGTAATTAAGGTTTTCATGGGAAAGAAAGATTGGATGTGAATTGGATCTGGGATCTCGAGTTAAGACTTTCAGAAAATTGTGAACAGAAAATGTAGAGTATTGTCTGTGACTCTGGAAAATCATTTTCTTCTGTATTCTAATTGTTCTTCAAGTGAAATCCATGCTATTTGAAAAAAAAAACTGGCAAGTTTTACAGCATGGCCCTAATGCCTATCGAAATACAAATTACAGGCTAAAGTATTCGATAAACTATCTCTATTTGTATATATTTTTGGTTTTCAGCGTCATTTACACTTTATTTATTTTCAGGTTGGCAACTTCGAGAACATAGAGTTGATTTGTTATTGTAATTCTTTACTATTTTTATTTTCGTGGTAAATGATACCATAGGGTATTTATTAATCGTTTTAATCGTTTATTTTACTCCCTTGTGTGTGTTTACTTACTCATGGCAGGTGTTGAAACTTTCAATACTCATGAGCATGAAACCAGAACTCGTTTTTGTATGTGCAAAATCAAAAGACATTACTTCAGTCTCTTGGTACTCCACAAGTGTAACTCTCTCTGTTTTAGTACCAAAACAAATACAAAACAAAATGTACTAAAATGTCTAGAGAAGAAATAATAATTTTTCTCAGCTTTTTTTATTTTTTAAGA
Organism: Sarcophaga bullata; assembly: GCA_005959815.1. Classification (NCBI taxonomy): domain Eukaryota; kingdom Metazoa; phylum Arthropoda; class Insecta; order Diptera; family Sarcophagidae; genus Sarcophaga; species Sarcophaga bullata. The sequence continues at coordinate 53,982 of QOCX01000510.1, forward strand.
ATTTATGAATGATTTTGTTTTTGTTTTTGTTGCATTGCTTCGTGTGTATGTCAGTCAGAGAGTTTCTCTTCTCAAGTTTGTTGCTTAAGTCTTTTTTGTTTATGCTCTTGTGTTTTTCTTTTGCTGTGTGCTCATGTGTTGTGTTCTGCTGGCCAATAATGATTGTGTAAATAATATTTTTGTTTTTGTTTTCCCTATTTCTTTGCGCGTTATTGTTGTTGGTTGTTGCCCTTTAATTAAGTGTTGATGAAAATATTATTATCGATGATGATCTTTATGTTGTTATTGTTGTTGTTGTTATTATTGTTTTTTTATTGACCATTTGTTAATAGCGATGCGTGTGTTTAATGCTGTTGTTATCTGTTATCGCTAATAAGTGTTGTTGTTATTGATTAGCGTTTGTTTTTTTTTTATTATAATATTTGTAACTGTGTTTCTGGTTTCGGGTTTCTTTTTCTCTTTTGTTGCATGCTTTTTTTTTTTTTTTGTTGTAAGTTTTTCCTAGAGCCTAGTGTTTGTTTGTGAGAATTTTATATCCATTGTTTAGCTATTGTTGCTGCGGCAACATAGAATTTTATTTTGTTTTTGTTTTCTGTTTTTATTTTTTTCTTAAGATTCAAAGATATTTTTTAACAAGTTTCTTTTGTTGTTTTTGGTGTGTGGCGTTTGGTGTGTTGTGTTGTTAGCCATGTGTTAGACATTTTTAATTTATTTAACAATGTCACTTGCATTTTAAATTTTAAATGTAGTTTCTTGAACCTTTTTATCGTTTTAGATCTGCTTTTGGTTAGAAATATTTCAGACCGGTCCGCTGCAAAAAAAAAA
>QOCX01000510.1:54822-68270 GCA_005959815.1 Sarcophaga bullata
TGTTTTGTTTTGAAAAGAATTCTTGTAAATGTCAATGAAATTGAGTGCAACAATTTAATTTAATTGTTCACATGCAAACAAAGAAAACGATATAAAAATGGCATGAGCAATATGAAAAGAATTTTTAGAAAAAGGTTTTCGTTTTACTATGCAGACGAGAGAGTAAGTAAAAGTGTTTACCGCGCGTTTAAAAAATATTGGAAATTATTTGGCAATACAATTCTGTGTGAAGGGTGTTTGAAATGCAGAAGAATACCGAAGGCATTCCTTATTTGGTCAAAAGCATAGAATCTCGAAAAAGTAGGCTCAGACATGGCAATAACTGATGACAATGGTAAGAAAGTAAAAAACGATGCTTTATTGTCGAATCAGAGTGGTGACGTTTTGTGTTATGGTGGTCAGGTCAATTGTGTACCATGGGCACAGGAAGTTGTTTGGGCAGGAATTTGAAAATATCTTAGATGGAGTTCGATTAGATACAGAAATAGGTATGAGGTGGTATAACCTACGTCCTACAGTAGGTTATACCTACCCATTGCATATGATGCGAGTTATAGAGGCTACAGTGATGATAATGGAAGATACGTCTAACGCGAGAGTGACTGAGAGCTGATTCTTTAGCTATTTCCTGAACAGAACTAGTAATCTCAATAATTTTGAGAAACGTTTCGCAAAGAGATAAAATAATAAAAATGAAGAGTGCATTGAACATATTCTTTTACAAGAAGTACCATTTTATCGTATATGGATGGGTAAAACACTGAACATAGGACAGGAGCGAGTGTGTTCATTTGAAATGTAAACTTAAGTCCTATGAGAGACGTGCTCAATTTCACATACATGATTGGTCATTACAAGCTTTGAATAAGAATTAGGGCCTAGCTCTTCAACACCACTTATGTTGTGTGTATGATAATTTTATACATGAATGGCGGGATCTACAGTTTAAAGTCAACTTCGAACGACAGATTTTTGAGAAATTTTTCATGGCAATTTTTTATTTACCCTCAGACTTTTTGCCAAAAAGCTGAGAGGAAGTCGTTGAAGAAATATTTCTTCATACTTTGTTGTGTTGGAGATGTTTGACCGGGGGTTTGAACCATGTCCTCACGTCGAATACCTATTAGAGTAAAGTCACTTCAGTTTGTAGTATATGGTCGGGTAAAAGACTAATCGTAGGACGTAGTCACTCTCAGAGTGAAGTATTGCGAGCACAAAGATATCTGTGAAGCGTGATTCTGTAATATTGAAAGACGTGTTCAATTTAACTTAGATAGGAACTACAAAAGATGACACATAACAATACTAACTATGAAGTTTACTTAAGGCAAGTGAAACTACTTGGGATAATTCAATCAGATTGACAGCTTGTCCTTCGCTGGATAATAGCTCATATGGAAATTTAAGTCAACAAGCAGAGTGATGAGCTAGAGCAGAGAAAAACTTTCATGCCACAGACAAGACCAGAGACTTTCTACGGAGGTGGAAGAGATATTTGGAAGGGTACACTAGACGAGCCAGAATCTTTCTGTGGAAGAATAGTTAGGAAGGATATACACGACAAAGGGAAAAACGGAGGGAGATGAAGCCTTTTCTCAAACTAAATATATTTGAGGCAATCATCACTTTTGCTGGGTAATTACAATCTAAAAAAAATTTGAGTTATGCATCGGACTATCTAGAAGTAGCCCAAGAATAACAACTTGGCTGACTGGATACTGCATGCTGAAAGAACGTTTGTACAGAATAGGAATAGGAATAAACACCTGATTAGAGTTACCCTTATTGATGCCGAACAACATCCTGAAGTTCATCAGGGCAATAGAACTGGGGAAGAAATTATAGGAAAACCCCATATGGGTTGTGGGCAGTACAATACATCGTGTGGCCTTAGCGATATAGCACCTTTACACGACAGTAATAACAACAGTATTCGACCAATTGTTGTGCTAAGAGCTGCCGGTGTGGAATTTACTTTTCAGTTACTTAAGTGGCTGGTTCACTAAGGCATAAAATATTTCAACATGAGGTTTCGATAAACTTCGTTACTCTGGGGATTAATTAGGCATTGTTTTTCATTTAATTTAGCACTGTGCTAAAAACTTAAGAAGTTGGACTAATTGGTGGCAATATTGTTTTAATTAACTCTACTTTACAGCCAATAATTTATTTCTTATGGCGTTGTTTGCTTATGAAGCTACTTCCATTAACATTTGAGGCTGTTATTAAGGCAATCCAGCAGCTTATTTGAAGCGAATTTAGTAGATAAACCTTTTACTAGAAATTATAACATGAGAGATCTTTTCCCAAAAGCTACATTTAGGGCACTGAGGCAATTTGTTGTTTTCCTTGGGTTAAACAAAGTAAATTCTCTACTCTCTACAATACGTTTATAGGGTATAAATATCCAATCTTTCTTCAACTACTTACTTTTTTATTACTTCGCTGCTAATTTTTATGCTCTCAACTCAGTTAAAAGCGTCTTTTTCTGCAACACTTATTTACACGCCACATTTAAAGGCAGATTTACTAACTAAAATTATTTGTTGCTGTTGTTGTTGTTGTTGTTGTTATGGGCTATTGCTATCTATTAATTTGTTGTTGTTGTTGTTGTTGTAATAAGTAATACTCCATTTTTGCTGGAGTTGCATTTCAAGTGGCTAGTTGTTGCGAATTGCAACGAGTTATGGCCAGTTATGGTTTGGCTGATGGAGATGTTGCAATCGTAAACATTTTTCACCGGCTTTAATATTTTGTTGTTGTTGTTGTTGTTGTTGTTGTTGTTATTGTTTATTTTTTTCCATTTAATCAGAGTAAAACAAAATGATAAGAAAACCATAACGGGGATTTTCAATGTGTAATATGTGTTGCATGTTGCAGTTTTTTTTTGTATTTTTTTCTTCTTTCTTCTTTCTTCTTTCTTCTTTCTTTTCTATCTTTTGAAGCAGCCTGCCTGCCCATTTTTAAATTTTCTTTTCTTTTATCAACACTTCACTTTGTATAGCCAAACCAAATTTTTGTTTAATTCATTGAGTTTTTCTGCTGCTTTAATTTTGTTAACTGATTTGCAAAAATACCTTTAATTACAGTTAAGTTTTTACTCTATTTGCTTGAGTTGTTGTCGAGCAGTTGCAATTTTTTTTTTTAAAAATGGAAAGTTTTTGTTTGTTTTTTTTTTGTTTTTGTTTTGTATTGAAATCATGTTCAAGATGACGTTGATCTTTTTTTTAAACTTACATTGATCATGATCGTAAGTAATTATGGCATGGATTATGAATTGAATTTCAATTTTAAAGGCTTTTTGTTTTGTTTCACCCTCTTCTTCTTCTGCTTCTTCTTTTTCTTCTCCTTTTTACAGGCATTGGGTTTAATGTTAATGGTCGCTGGTCATGAATGGCGATATTTTTTGTTTGTTTTTGTTTGTTTTTTTTTGGTGAATTAAATGAAGTGATTCGCATTAAGTTGTTAAGGATGTTGAGGTGAATCCAGTTGTGCATTTTAACAGTTATTTTGGTTTAAAGAAATTGATTTGAAACTGAATTTATATTGTCAGGATTGAGTGATGGGGGGGCCAATAGCTTTGTAACAAAAGAAAATATTTCTTTAGCAAATGAAAACATCACACAATAGGGTAGCATAGCACAAAAACTAAGCAAGCTAGGTTGTAATCCTGACTAAATCGTTGTAATGCCCCATTAAGTAAGTGAGTAAATGGAATCCTAGTCAACTATTTTTATTAATCTGTCTAGTAATTATGTTAAGGACCTCAAGGTAGTCTTAATGGGCTACTAACCTAGGATAGACATGCCCAAATACTGGTTCTTCAAGATTACAAGAGGACACCGATGTACATATATTTTCTTTGCTATGGTATGACACTTGTTGTCGCCGTGTATTAGTAGATACTGTGCTGGCTTATTACACGTGATGCCTTGGTTCAAACTCCGGGTCAAACATTTCCAACAAAATGAAATACGAAAAAAATTTCTTTGGCTGCTGTGAAGAAGTCAGAAGTTTTCTGGCAAAAACTCTGGGCAAAAAATTAAATTTGCCATGAAAAATTTCCCAAAAAATCTTTCATTTGAAGTCGACATTAAACTGTAGGTCAAACCACTTGTGTTTAAAATTCACACACACAATATAAGTGGCGTGAGAAGCTAGGTCGCAACCGTGAAGGGTTAAAATGACCAATGATATACGCTTATAGCGTGCCGGAAAAACAAATATTCTCTATAATAAGCTTTGCGTTCCAGTGCCCGATCGACTACAAACAGATGGCTCTATGAGAAAGACAAGTACTACCGAATAATAGGAAATATTTGGAAACAAGACCCATTTATTTTGTTAAAGCACAATGCATTGTTGTACCGGCAGAACACAAGCAACATCAGAGAGTTGCTTCTGAACGCGTTTGAGAAGCCTTTTAGTAGGTTTCGAGACACTGGCATATACATGAGAATTGTTTTCCGTAATCGGTGTAATTTGGAAGGAGATTAATTGGAGTTAATATTTCCAGAAGCGTCCAAAAATGAGCGAAAACTCTGTTAAACAAAGATGAAGATCTTCTCTGTCATTTTGCGGCACTTGGAGAACTTCGACAGAAGATTCTTTGGCAACCATAAAAATTGGTACGATATTACTCAACCTAACCTAACTTAATATGAAAAATACTGAATGTGGTCTGCACCAAATATCTTTTACGTCTTTACGCGGCATGTGGAGAACTTAGACAGAAGATTCTTGGGCAACCAGATAATATTGATTAAGATTCACCATATTTTAATAAAACCGTTACGATATAACTCAACCTAACCTAACTTAATTTGAAAAATACTGAATGTGGTTTGAATACGTACTAAACATCTTTTGCGTCATTGTGCGGCACTCGGAGAACTTTCAAATATCATTATTAGGCAACCAAAAATTTACAACAAAATTTGGGTAAAATTCAACATATATTCATAAAATCGGTACTATATGACTCAACCTAACCTAACTTAATTTGAAAAATACTGAATTTGGTCTGTATACACACTAAACAGCTTTTGCGTCATTGTGCGGTACGTGGAGAACTTTGACGGACGGTTCTTGATCCGTTACGATTAAGATCCGTTATATCTTCATAAAAACTGCTCAATATAACTCAACATAACCTAACTTAATTTTAAAAAAATACTAAATGTGGGGTGCATACGAACTAGTGAGTAATTCTGCAATAAAAATATTTTGATTTATAAAATGGCTTGCAATGCATGAATAAATTATATTTCAGGCCTTAACTGTACTGCTACCATTCCATTAAGTGTGCTTAAACTTTTGGGTCAATTATGGTTGAATTTTTATTTCTAAACTAAAAATTTTTTAACTGGTTTGACATTACATTTGTTTTTTGTTTGTCTTTATTGACAATGAAATTTTTTCTTTACGATTGCCATTAAAACCAATTAATTTTATGGCATTTAAAAAATAAACAATTAAACTGAATAAAAAAAACAAAAAAAAAAACAAAAAATTTTCTTTATTTTTTTGCATTAAATTTTTAAAAAAATATTTTTTAATTTATTTTTTTTATTAAAAAAAAAAAACAGAAAATAAATTATAATTAAACAGGTTGAAGGGGAAGTGGCCGTTAAAGAAATGAATAATGAAATGCATTTAACACATGTTCACCTTGATTGCAAAAAAAAAAAAAACTGCAGTAATCGTGTAATGCACAACAGACTTGCCAATACATACACATTGTGGTCTCATGATGGTTGCTGCAATTTCAAATTATCGATTACAAGTCTGTAGCTCATCATCATCATCATCACCATCATCATTATAATTATGATTGTGTTGATTATGAATAAAGAAGAAGAATATTTTATAATTTTTCTACATGACCAGACCACTAGCTGATTACAATACATGCGTAAATTTATCATGTCATTTGAGGTTCCGCAATCTTTTATACTCTGATACTCGTACTTATGCTTTAGTGAAGCTTTAAATAAAAAAAAACTTTAATTTCATAAATATTGTTGTAATAATTTGTCATTTTTAACACTTGAACAGGTTTTACAGTGTGCATCAAAAGTAACTGTACACTAAGGATAAAATTCTAACAATCCCTGAACCCAACTTTTACCACTTAAGGAGAGTGCCCGAAAAAATTTTGTCAATATTTCGAAATTTTTTTTGCTTCAATTTTAAAAACTGGCAATAAAACAATTTTCAAATAAAAATAACGGTAATTTTTTAATGTATAAATTTTTTTGAATGTACATTTTCTTTTGTTGCTCACTGTATATATTTTTTTTTATCATTTTATCTTCTTATCGTATTGATTCTTGTTATTTTTTCTTCTTCTTTTTTTCTTTCGAGATCCATTTAGAAGAGTATCTCGTTTAAATCCATAAGATTTTATATTTCTTGTGAATTTTTTCTTCCTCTTTATTTTTCTTTTACAAAATATTTGTCAGAATCAGGCTAAGCCTCTGCTGCTGGTAACACATTACAAGCGCATGGCATTAAGATATTGTTTAAGCAACAACATGTGGTTTGTCTGTTTGTTTGTATTTCTAACACATTCTGTTTAAGTTGTAGTTGCTCTAGAATTTTTAAGATAGAAGTTCTTTAACAAGCGTTACTAAGTGGGGAGCGGACCAAGTAATTAAAAATGGTTAACTGGCATATTGATTTTTGTGTCATGGTTTTGTGGCATATTTTGGGTGATTTGTATCAAATTTTTTAGACTTAAATTGGTCAAATTAAAGACTAAATTTAATCGACAAATAAAATGAGGTTAGGATCTTATCCTAACTGAAATCATAGCGATTCTGTTCACTAGGGAAAGGATCACTTCGGTAGTAACACCCTTTTGCATCCTTGGCATGGTCAAGGAAAACTGTTTAAAGGAGATCTATGGGAGTTCGGGTAAAATGCATCGAAATAGCTAGTCATGATTGAAAAATTAAGTTTCCGTAACCTGAGATTAAAGGGAATTTCTAAAGAGCAAAAAGGAGGAGAGTTGTTTGGGTGTCTTGAGAGACTCTCATTGCAGTTTGATTCATACATGCATGATTGGTCATTGGTCAACTCTTTAGTCCAGGATTACGACCTAGTTTCTCATACCACTTGTGTTGCGTGGTGTTAATTTTATGCATGAGTAGCAGGAGCTACAGTTAGCCCGAATGACAGATCTTTTTCAAAAGCTTTTTATGGCAATTTTTATTTACTTTCAGAGTTTTAGCCAGAAATTTACTGAGACGAAGTCGCCGAAGAATATATTTTTCAGGATTTCGTTTTTGTTGGAGATGTTTGACCTGGGGTTTGAATCGAGACTCATAACCCAACTTACTGCCTATTACCTTGTAATCCTTGTACACCCTGGGATTAAAAGGAATTTTTGAATGACAGACAATTAAGGGTCTTGAGGAACTCCCTCTGCTGTTTGATTGTCCATGATAACAACATGAGAGATGTTTGAGGGTTTTGGGAGACTTTCTAGGCAGTTTGATTCGCTATTGCAATGTTATGAATTCACCAACAAGATTACCTAGCGAAACAATGGCAAATTTGCTCTTATTGGACATTAAACTATTCAATGGAATTACAAAGTAACTCATGAATAAAATTACTTAGGAACTGGATGCACATCTTAAGCCTCTAATCGAGTACTGGAAAGCCCATTGTAGTTTAAGGTAATAAAACTTGAAATAAAATTCGTCTTTCTGAAGACCAACGTTTACTGTTTTTACAAAAGTGACGCTTAAAGACCAGACTGTGTTTGTCCACTTGAGTTGTATAAATATTTAGCCGCGCTTGAATTCCTTGCAATAGTCCAATCGCTGTTGGAACAATTCCATCTGTTATAGAGGCTGATAGAATGTATATTAGCAATATAGGAGTAGTGAAATGCTGGTTAAAGTGTTTGACTGCAAGTCCAAGCACTCCTGGGCAAATTCCCAAAGAAAATAAAAATTTGTTGTCATGACTTTTAAATTTCGAAAACTAATAGGCTTCTCCTTATAGAGCATATCAGCAATAATGAATATCAGCCATCTCCTAGACATAAATGGGAATTAATGTGGAAACTTTTTCACCACTCTACCCAATATATGTTCAAAGAGGGAATTATTTCAAGAAGCGTAGTTTATGTCACTGAATTTCCAATCCATTTCATTTAAAAGACGAACATTTTCTAAACATTTCTCTGGCTGGGTGAGCGCTTGACACCTCTTGCTCTTTTCTGCTTACTTATCAGTTAAAATATTTCACACCCATTTGAAGTCGTAATCACACCCATTTTATTTGTGCTTCTATTTCTTATTTTATTTTACAGAATTAGCCAGCGACAGCAACAGCAGCAGAAGCAGCAGCAGCAGCAGCAGCCGTATTACAAGAATTGTGACTCCAATTTGCTTTAAGGTTGTACAATATTTGTTGCCTATTTTATGCCACATTTTTTTTTGTTATTTTTTTAAAATTGTTTTTGTAACCAAAAAAAAGTAGAAAAAGCGTGTAGAAAAAGTGTGTTAAAAAATATTATTTTTTCAATTAATTTTTGTGCAAAAAACAAAACAAAAGAAACGAAATGTTTTTTGGCAATTGAAACAGTGAAAGTTCCCAAAGGTGGACTTGCTGCTCAGGTTATAACCCTAAATGTTACGGGTTTTTTTGAAAACTGGTTGTAATATGCGTATAACATTGATTGTAATTTTTTTTTTTTTTTTTTTTTTTTTTTTTTTTTTTTTTTTTTTTTTTGGTAAATAGAGAAGAAAGTTACAATGACTAGAGACCAACTATTTGTTACTCTAAATCAGCGTCTGCAATTTCTTACTTACTCAATTGGTCATTATAAACCTTTAGTCAGCATTACGTCCTAGCTTCACACACCATTTAAGTTGCGCATATTAATTTTATACATGAGTTGGGGGACCTACAGTTTTAAAGTCGACTCCGAACGACCGATTTTTGGGAAACTTTTTTGCATTACCTACTGCCTCGGGTGGGCCATCTATCGGTTTTAATCAGTTATTTCACATCTGCCAATACTTATTTCATTCTATTCTATGACACAAAATTCAATATCTTATGTCCACTGAACGTAATGAATCGATTTACGCTTAAGCAACGTTGAGATTTATTGGGCCAACGAGAAACTGCACAATGTTAGCGATTTTGCCAAAAGAACAAAATCATCATCAATCGAATGAGGCTCATTTTCATCTTGGTTGGTGGTACGTTAATAAGTAAAATTGCCTCTTTTTTGGGATTCAGAAACCCACACGTGGTCTTATAGAAGCCAATGTCATCCATTACGAGTGACTGTTTGATGCGGTTTGTGGAGCGGAGGCATCATTGGCTTATATTTCTTTAAAAATGTGAATGGAGCAACTATTTCGCTTAATGGAGCCACCTATCGCAGTACGGTAATCGATTTTTTTTGTACCCGCTCTTCATGTTTACAGATGTGAACTATGTTTGGCTTCAACTGGATGGTACAACTTGTCATCGATCTCATGCCACAATCGATCAAACGTTAAACGAATGTGACAAACGTTTGAAGGCCGTTTAATTGGCCGAAATGTTGATGTCAATTGGCAATCAAGAAGCTGCAATTTGATAACGTGGGGCGCCATTAAAAAACTGTGTTATGCCGACCAATTAGAGACAATTGAGCATTTGCAGGTTAATGTTCGTGATGCCATTGCCGAGATACAATCCCATACACATGAAAAAGTGCATGCAAATTGATACGATCAAATGAGGTACTGGGAAGCCAGCTGAGACAGCCATATGAACGAAATATTATTCCATTTTTAACCTGAAAACAATTGTACTTCACAGGCAAAATAGAAATTTTATTGCATTTGATTAATTGAAACTTTTAAGGCAACCAGCCTATACAAACCCAAACATAACCTAACGTACATCTGCCCGCTTACCAGCTGTACCACAAGCCAAGCGAGGTATCTGCTTTAATTGCTTCATGCCATTTGAAGCACTCTTGACTTTCAGATCACCTGGGTTTTAGAAAGAAAATAAAAATACTTTCAATCGTATTACACTGGTTAACACATCCTTTACATATTAAATATGATGGTTAAGCTACCGTATGGAAATTCCAGTGTAATTATGCTCGCTTACAATGTTTCAAAGTCAAAGAGATCACATTTAAATAATATGCATACGCATGGAAATGATTGACAATTAAACTGACTAATGTCTAGTATTTCCTTTGGTTTTAACAAGATTTTTCTCATAGCTTTATACGTTGCAAGCAGCGATTTCAATTGAAATGTTTGGAAACTGTTTTACTGCAGCAGCAATAGAACCTGCTTTGCATTAACATCAGAAATAATTTGAAATGAAAACTTATAGGCTAAGCTATGGGCTAATGGTAATTGGTACATATGTACACATGTACACATGTACAGATGTACAGATGTGTTGTGTAGTCAGGCAGATAATGGCAGCATTACTGAAATGCGTTTATTTCTTAGGCGAACGCTCATGCAAAAACATCTTCTAGTTTATTTTGTATCATTTACACATTTTCTGTTTTCTTCTACTTCTTCTCCGTTTTCTTCTACTTCTTTTCTGTTTCTTTTTTCTTTCTTTTCTTATATAATTTATATTGGCTGCATATGCTGTAATTGTTGCATCTTCTTATTGTGTTGCACTATTATTGACGATAATATTGCTGCTGCTGTTGCTGTTGTTGATGCTACTTTAGTTTTAGTAAAGCATTCGTTAAACATTAGCATCAAACCATCAGCCAGCAATTGAACACATAAACCATCAGTCAGACTAGAGATTCATCTAAACAAGCAACCAACCAGCCTGACAGCCAGCTAGCCAGCCAGCCAGCCAGCCAGCCATTCAACTGGCCCGGTAACCACTATTTTCAATTGCTTTTGGCTGCTGTTTTGAAGATGATTGCAGGCTTTATTGAGTGTGTGCAAAAATGGTTGGACGGCTGACTGGTTGGCTAACTGGATATCTGGTTAGTTGCTTCGATGGATGCATGAATAGATGAATGGATGGTTGATAGCTTATGCCAGAATTGAACACGTAATCATAAAAAAAAATTACAGTCTCAAGAAATGCTTAAATTTTCTTTCGACAGCAAATGGCAATAGCAGTAGCAAAACAGCAACCAGCAAAAGAGAGAAAAATATTGCCTAAACCGTCTTACAGATTATATAAGAAGATGTTAAAACTCTGGCCAATAAATGAAATAATTTTTCTTAAAAAATTTCTTTTCATTATTTCTTCTTCTTTGTTTTTTTTATGGTTTTTTCTTTTCTTTTGATTGCAAGAAAATCTTGGAAAATTTCCACAACACTGCAGATTTGCAACACACAATGGAAAGAATACTAGAGAGACTGCAGCAGAAGTGAAATAAAAAATATTCCGATTGTATGCTGCCATAAGTTAGCATAGCATAAGACCCCGCGTCTTAGACTACTGAGATTATTTTCGCCTTTTTGGGATGCGATTTTTTCAGTCCAGTCCTCTTCCTGACTATTTCGGGGTGATGTTAAGTAAGGTGCAGATAAAATCCTTCGTATGCATTACCGCTACTTTATGCACTACCCCAACTGACGTTCTACATGCGGTTTTACACTCACTGTTCCTAGGTTGGTAAAGAAACCTAGGTTGGTAATGAAACGGCGACAACATCAGCAATAAATCGGAAGATTACTGCGATTATTGTAAAAGCAAGTTAACACGATAATACCGAAATCAAAACCTATCTTGCATGATCATTTTTATGGCAGAAGGAAAGGCTATATATTTACAAATACGGATCTAAAATGCTGGAGAAAGTTGGGTTTTGAAATATCTCGAGTGTCTGGTCATGAACATACATTGGAGCCTTTCAGATCATTGTAGTGTTTGTCAGTTAAAAATCCTTGTCATCTGTATAGATTTGATGTGGCCGTAGTCAAGTAGGTTGTGTGAGAGAGAGAGAGAAAGAGTCCTTTAAGACCCTCAAACAACTCTCCTAATGTCTCTACTTCCCTCTTCAGAAATTCCTTTTATTCTCAAGGTACATATAGGAGCCGTAGGTAGTGTGTTGGCTTATTAAACGTGACGTTCAGAGTCGGACAACAGAGAGAGACCTTTAAGACCCTCAAACAACTCTCCTAATGTCTCTACTTTAGTCTTCTGAACTTTCTTTTAATCTCAGGGTACATATACATATGAGCCATAGTCTAGGCTGGCTTCCCCAGTACCCTCATTTGATCGTATCAATTTGCATGCACTTTTTCATGTGTATGGGATTGTATCTCGGCAAGGGCATCACGGACATAACCTGCAAATGCTCAATGTCCTAATTGGTCGGGATAACACAGTTCTTTTAATGGCGCCACGTACCAACATTGGCAGCTTCTTGATTGCACAATTGACATCACATTTCGGCCATTAAACGGCTCAAACGTTTTGTCACATTCGTTTACGTTTGATCGATTGTGGCATGAGATCGATGACCAAGTTGTAATCCCAGTTGAAGCAAACATAGTTTCCTATCTGAAAATGAGAGGGGTAAAAAACGATTACGGTACTGCGATAGGTGGCTCCATTAAGCGAAATAGTTGCTCCATTCATTTTTAAAAGAAATATAAGCCATGATGCCCCGCCGCACAAACGCAATCAACAGTCCTCGTATGGATGACATTAGGCTTCTATAGAGACCACGCTGTGGGTTTGAATCCCAAACAAAGAGGCATTTAACTTATTAAATCGTACACCCAACCAAGATGAAAATGAGGCCTCATTCGTATTGATGATGAATTTGTTCTTTTGGCAAATCGCTAACATTGTGCAGTTTCTCGTTGCCAATAAACTCTCAACTTGCTTAAGCGTAAATCGAATTCATTACGTTCAGTGGAATAAGAATATGAATTTTTGTGTCATAGAACTGTAATGAAAGTAAGTATTGCAGATGTGAATAACTGATTAAAACGATAGATGGCACCGAAGGTTAGGCAGTTAGGTAATGCAAAAAGTTCCCAAAAATGTTCTTCTCAGTAAATTTCTGACAAAACCTCTGAAAGCAAATAAAATTGGCATGTCGTTCGGAGTCGACTTTAAACTGTAGGTCCCGCCACTCATGTATAAAATTAACACACACACAACCATAGTGGTGTTGAGTAAGCTAGGTCGGAAGGACTGAAGGACTGAAATGGACAATTACGTATGTATGTATCTGTACCTCTACAAGTAGCCATTTGTTCTACCATTGAGCCTTAAAGTTAAAGCCTTAAAGTTCTCATTCCTGAGGACAAGAACGAATCTTGGCTGTCAGTCATCTCTTAATAAAATGGCTTAACTGCGTGATAACCAGATTGCATGGGCATAAGAGAATACAGTAAGAATAGATGAGCTTGATTATGTCTAGCTATTCTCTTATTGGGTAAGCACTGAATGTCGTCTCGTATCTCTATATTCGT
>QOCX01000510.1:68694-139770 GCA_005959815.1 Sarcophaga bullata
GAGCGCAAGGTATTACAATAACTGCTGCAGCTATGGGGATGCAAATGAAGGGCGGAATATTGGAAGACTGTTTAGCTAGAATAGATGTACCGCTTTTGAAGATCTTTTTAATGTTTCAGGTAGAAGACTAGACAGTATTTTGTGCTTATAAAGGAGCCAAACAATTTGGTTCTAGCATTGTTGAAATGGATCCGCCGTAACTCATATCTAACCTACCGATTTCTAGCGCATTGTGGACATTCGTATGGCCTCGTTTAAGCACTGCTACTTGAGAGTGGAGAATTTATATGAGATATTGGAGACATTTTCATACCCACCCAAACAGCCAATTGATTCATTTTAAGACCTTTTTGCACCCCCTTAAGCTAAAGTTATATTGTCGTAAAAGTCTGCCTCTTACTCAATAGTTGATGACAATCAATGCCATTTCATTGCGTACAACCGACTTTTATAAGCAATTAATACGTAATACGTAATACCGTTAAAGTTTTCATAATTAATTTTCATTACAAAATCATTACATTTGAACTCAAAGTGTTTGTTTTGTTTAAATTAAAAATCTTATCTTTGTATTGAATAACGCGACTTATGATTTTCATGGCATACGCTTCATAAAGGGGGGAAAAATGCCATAAAATGAGGAAAAACCAGACAGCTATGCAATAAAAAGGTGTTCAACACACAAAAACAAAAAAAAAAAAAAAACCATCAACAAAAACAATGTTTAGAGGTGGTAGTTAAAAACAAATTATGAAAAATAATTCCCTACAACAACAACAAAAACAACAACAGAAAAATTTTAATTTTGAAAAACTTATGGAAAAAAATTTTAAATTTTTAAACTCTAAAGAAACATTGAATACTAGGGGGGAGAGAAGTGTTGAAAGTTACATACGAAAAAATGGAAAACACTGAATGGAATGCTTCAGTAACTGTTTAGATAATATCTGTTGCAAAAACATACATGCATACATACATTCACAAATATACAGTGAGCATTAAAAGAAACTGTACATTAAAAAAATATTTATTAAAAAATTACCGTTATTTTTAGTTTAAAAATTGTTTCATTGCCTGTTTTTAAAATTGAAAAAAAAAAAAATTTACAAAAAAATTCCGAATTATTGTCAAATTTTTTCGGGCACTCTCCTTCTTAAGTGGTAAAAGTTCAGTTTGGTGATTATTAGAATTTTATTCATATCGGACAGTTTCTTTCTTTTCTTTACGCCAACATATCCTGGGTCAATAAGGGCTTCTGCTACACTGCTAGACTCACTTGGCCCCTAATGTAGAAGCGTACCAACCAATTACTAGGACTTGGTAGTGGCATTATCTCGATCACAGTCACCATGCTTACAGGCCATTGTGTTGTATGGTTAGACACTCGGAAAGGATGAAGCTGTCATTCAATGACTTCTGCCGTGGGTGTGGATCTACTGAGGAAAAGGACTGTTATCCACTTTCTTTGTCAGTGCCCATCTTTTGCTAGGAGCAGACATAGGTTATTTGGCTTTCCATTTCTTGTCAGCTTGACGGAGCTATCATCTATTGAAGTCAAGGATATAGCTTCGTTTATTAAACTTTCTGGCTAGTTTTCTGGCGTGGCGTATTCGTGCTTTTGCGCTGACTAACTTCTTCCTCTTCCCTGGCTTTCGTAGAACTTGCCCAGTACAGAGACTGCGTTTACTTGCATGCTCATGTGAGCTTTTTGATATCACAGGCTACCATTACGACCTAACCTAATCAAGATAACCTAACCTACAGTTTCTTTTGACACTCACTGTAAAAACGCGTGAGTGTGTGGATTTTTGTTCAACAAATTTAACATGAAATTTTTTAAACAAAAAAAAATTTTTTTTTTGTTGTAAAGACAACAGTTTCTATTTTATGTTTATTTTTTTTTTCTATAATTTTTTTATTTGCTAATAAAATTTCTTAAAAAAAAAAACTTTCTTCATTACTCGCCTGAATTTAATTGAAATTTTGTTAAATGATTTAAACGCCAAATTTATCGTCATGATAATAAAGTTATAAGACGAAATAAATAAAAAATTTTATTTTTATTTTATTTCATTTTATTTAAACGCTTTCTATCATTTGTATTTTATTATTATTTTTTTTATATTTATTAATAACAATAAAAATACAAAAAAAAAAAAAAATTAAAAAATATCTGCAATCTCCACACATTAAATTCAATTTAATGTTCAAAAAAAAAAAAAAACAAAAACAAAAGTAAAAAAACAAAAAAAAACAAACAATAAAAATAGAAATCAATAAATTTTAACAAACTTTTTAAGAAAAAAAAAAAAAACAACAAATGTAAGTAATGGCAAGTGTATGTTCGTACATCGTATTTATGTCCGTCTGTCCGTCCGTAATAATTTAAGTACATTTTTAAAAAGAAAACAAAAGAGAAAAAAATTTGTTTTATGAACTGCAATAACAGTCTACAGGTACTTGTCATCTTTATAGCATCAGTAACGGCACAGTGGTTTGGGAAACAAAAAACGATGACAAAAAAAAAAAAATAAATTCAAACACAAAAAAACGGTATAATATTATATAAAGTCGCCGTAGTCTAGTAGGTAGTATGTTCGAACCCCGGTCAAACATCAAAAACGAAACATGAAAGAAAAAAATTTCTTCGGCGACTTACTCTCAGCAGATTTCTGGCAAAAACTCTGGGAGTAAATAAAATTGCCATGAAAAGCTTCTCAAAAATCTGTCGTTCGCAGTCGACTTTAAACTGTAGGACCCGCCACTCATGTATAAAACTAACAAACACAACATAAGTGGTGGGAGAAGCTAGGCCGTAATCCTAACTGAAGGGTTGCAATGGCAAATTATGTATGTATTATATGAAAACAATAGAGAAAACAAACAGTAACAAGAACAATTCAACAGTAAAATTCTAGAAGTTGCCTAGAAGTCTAGAAGAAAAATTCTAGAAGTTGCCGTACTAAAACTAATGGAAGTATGAGTAATAAAAAAAAGAGCACAACTTGCATAGAGTGGGCCATCTATCGATTTAAATTTGAACCATCCGTTATTTCGAATCTGACAATACTTATGTCATTCTATTCCATGACACAAAATTCAATATCTTATGTCCACTGAACGCAATGAATCGATTTACGCTTAAGCAACGTTGAGATTCATTGGGTCAACGAGAAACTGCATGATGATAGCGATTTTGCCAAAAGAAAAAAATCATCTTTTCGAATGAAGCTCATTTTCATCTTGGTTGGCGGTACGTTAATAAGATTGTCGTGTTTGGGATTCAGAAAACCCACACGTGGTCTTACAGAAGCCAATGTCATCCATTACGAGTGACTGTTTGGTGCAGCTTGTGAAGATAAGGCAGCATTGGCCAATATTTCTTTGAAAATTAGGTCAACGCAATCATTACGGTGCGATGGAGACACCTATCGTACACATGATAACCGATAACCGTGCAGATGAAAGATCGGGTACAATCTTCAGGGTACAGATGTGAACAATGTTTGGTTTCAACAGGATAGCGCAACCTTGAACACATCTCATGCCACAATCGATTTATTGCTTCAAACTTTTGATGGCTGTTTGATTGGTTGAAATGGTGATGTGAATTAGCCGCCAAGATGCTGCGGGTAATGACACCGTTGGACTATTTTCTGTATATGTGTTATGCCGACAATCCAGAGACAACTGAGTAATTGAAAACCAACATTAGTGATGCCATTGTCGGAAAAGTGCGCGATAATTGGTCCGATCGAATTAGGTACTGTGAGGCCAGCGGCGGCAGCCATGTGAATGAAGAAGAATTGTACTTCCCAACAAAAATATAAATTGGGAAACTTTCAATATTGACTGGAAGTTTAGTCCGAAGCTATCTGTCTACCATTCACTTTTGAGGGCCTTAGGAATGGTATGCTGTAAGTTCTGTGTGTTTAGTGATTATGAGAACACCAGCCATAAGAGTCTTTGAGCTGGATAAGGCCAGGCTCTGCTGTATTCCAATGCTTAGTTATATTGATATGAAGAAGACAGCTGATGCATTTGCTAGATACAGTTCTTGTTTGCTAGTATGGTTGTTGGTCCTAATCCTTCTTGTTGATACTCGTATGGACTTATCGGGTGATAGCTTCGGGAGAGGAAGAGAACGAGCTACGAGTGGTAGAAGTAGCTTGCTGCTGGGGTTCTAAACGTCTATAATGATGATCTTCAACAAAACCCCAGCCGGAATTCTGCAGTGTATATGGAGATGAGTTGAACAATAGCAACCAGGGTACAGACTTTCGTTACTTCAGTGTAGGTGTGAAATAAATGCCTGATGCCAACATTGATGCAAAGAACTGAGCGACCTGCTTTTGTGTACAATGATGATTCGAATTAGGGTCGGGAATAGGTCTTTCCTTGTTAGTGTTTTCCATTCAGAAGTCCGGTTAATGGCAGCTAAGGCTGTCTTAAAACCGTTAACATGTAAGAATAATAATACGTGGAGCATGGCCTGATGAAATGTGATCTTAGTCGAACATCCTGCCGAAACTATTTATCTCTATGGCCGTTGTGATGACCTAGAACTTAGTAAATAGGCCTCCAAAGGAGAAAAAAAGAGTGCGTATGTTAAAAGGTTTAATTTTTTTTTTAAATCCCACCACTGTTCCTGAATCGCATACCTATGAACGTACCAGACAGTACATCCAGATGGCGTATCTTTAATTTGTGTCTGGGTTTGTCGCAATGCGTTCAAAGCAAAACGAAATGAATTTGTATTTAAGCACACGTTGCTTCACAAAATTTACCTGTCATTGATACTTTTATTTAGTTTTTGTTGTTTGGATAATGTTGTTGTTTTTATTGTTTATGTTGTTGTTGTTAAAATAAACTTGGCTCTTGTGCTAATTTACACCACTTTCACATGTTATTGTTAGAAACCCACACACATACAACATTAACATTGACACTCTGTTTATGAAACGCTGTGTCTGTAAAGCATCTGTGAAATACGTTTTTTTTTTTCATTTCGAAAATTTATTAAAAAGGTCTTGGAGGGGAGAGAGAAAGAGAATAAAGTAAACAGAAGAAGTGTAAGTAGAATGAAATTCAATTTTTGCTTTTTTTTCTTCAATTCATTCATTCTTTCGGAAAGTGTAAGAGAATGAGGTTTTGATTTTTTTTTTTTTTTTTTTGTTTTTGGTGGATTTGAACTTTAATTTCTACTGACTTGAATGTGATTCTACACATTGTTGTTTATATTGTTATGGCCATAATAACCAGGCTTGAAGTCTTACCGGGTAACATATATACACACGACCTGCACGTAGAGACAACTTTAATTCTACTGCCTCAGTGTGTGTTGTTGTTTTGATTAAAGCATTCCATTATTAAAAACGAAAGCGTTTCTTTATTTTTTTTTAAATTAAATTTACCTCATTCACAGAAGAAGAAGAAGAAGAAGAGAATTAAAATTGAAAAAGAAATTGTTTTTTTATTTCAACCCGGTTATTACAAGCTTTGTTTACAGCCAATCAAGTTGATATTCTTTCATGGCATACTTGAATGCTTCAATTTTAATGAATGAATGAAAAAATGAAAAAAAGTTCTTTCATGACTCAAAATACAGATTCACTTGAAGCCATGAAATAGTTTCATTTGGTTTTCATTAATAAATATTCATAAAATGAATGTACATACATACGGTTCTTTTGGTATATGACATGCTAATATTAATGGCTTAAACCTTCAACGTTTCCCTTTTGAAACAAAAAAAAAACAAAAAAAACATAAATTTATTCATAAAACATGTTCTTGTTCTTGTTATTGTTTTTATTGTTTTTTTTTATTACTAAGTTTTGAAAGAAGCCGTTTTAAAGCCACAAACATAAATAAAAAACGTTTTAATTCTCAGTTCTTGACATTCATATTCAGTTTGTAAGTATAGTTCCCGTAAACAAAGCTTCCAACAAAGTTTTACTTTTAATAACATGGACAACAACCATAGTAAAGACATAAATCAAATTTGTATTATGCTTAAATGTTTCGCTAGATGGTCTCCAAGCTGTAAGTAAAACTTTTGTTTAATTTAACCCACTATGAGAAGGAAAATGAAAAGAAAAATTCATAATATTTTGAACATTGCTTGAATTTGGATGCCCAAAGTATAGCTCTGGACTTTATTTATTGTTTAAAACTCTTAAGGAGTTATCTCTTTTATCTCTATGTCCTTTCTATCATAACCAGAGATCAGCGCTTTTTCGCTTTTTGCCAAACACCATGAATATTCTCAACTTTCGAACATCAGCGTATGGTTTTTACTTTTTATTTCTTATTCTTATTCTTCTTTACATTTCCTTTTTCATTTCATTTTCTATTTGAATGTGTAATAAAATCAGTGTTTAAACAAAGATTTAAGATTTTCGGTTTAAAGTGGTGCACATTTCTATTGAAGAGGGGAGAGTATTTGTGTTAAACATCGATTATTTTGTAGCAACATCATCTCTATTTGCACTCACTCTGCCTTTTTTTTTTTTGAGGGTCATGAGAAGCTTTGTTCAAGTAGTTGAAATTGTCTCACAAACAGTTCTTTTTTTGTTTTTTTTGTTTGGTGGTTTGTGTTGAACATTTGCTCTTTGGCCTTAATGATGTGCTATTGAATTACAACAACATTTGCTTCATAGTTTATAATTTTTTAGAAGACAGAAAAGAAAACAAAACTTAGCATTTCTTTAAAGAATAGCACAAGAAAGTTTAAAGAAAGGAAAAGTACTTTAAAGAAAGGGGAATTACTTTAATTTCTAATACAATTTATTATAATAATTGCTACTTACTACAGAAAGAGAAACACATGGTGGATTATGAGTATCAGAAATTTATTTTGTATGGTTATGTATACAAACCAGAGAACATCAATGAATCAATTTTTCGCAACTCATAAATACTCATGAACTTTGGAGTATGAGTGAGTCAACAGTATTGAAATTAGTACAACGTTAATATCAAACTCATAACATTCGAAATATGTTTGATTCATAGGCCTACTCATTCAGATTCATAAATTTAGAAAAACGCTTATGATACTCAAAAATGATTCGAGTGATTCGAAATTTACAGTCTTAGTTATTGTTGCATTTACAACAAAAGAAAAAAGAAACACAAGCAAAAAAAAAAAAAACACAGAGCAGCAAACAGGGCAACAAACACACAACCTTCTAGTGAGTATTGTAGTGTTCGTACGAGATTCTTACTTATTTTGAGGTTCTTGTTTATGTTGAGTCATGGAGAGTAGAAATCAAAAAACATCATGCGTAGTAGTATTAAGTATGAGTATGACGAGTACTTCAAACTTTGAATATGAGTAGTATGAGTATGATACTGAAATAAGTATGAATGCGTATAAAGTATCAGAAATTATGAGTATGATTCGAATCTAGTCATCTTTTTGAATACTCATTGCTGATCTCTCGTCATAACCCGCCTCTGGCCTATTTAATAGATTTCTGGCATGGAATTTCACGGAACTTTAAAGGATTTCTCTATCAGATATCAATTTTAGTCATACTGTACAGTTAACGTTACATACTTACACATACATACGTATATAACTGAGCTATTACAACCCTTTAGTCAGGATTATAACCTAGTTTCTCACAGCATGTGGTGTGTGTTAATTTTATTCATGAAAAATGTGACTTGGAATGATAAATTTTTGAGAAACTTTTTCATGTTACTTACTTACTAACTACATACATACATACATAATTGGCAATTAAAACCCTTCAGTCAGGATTACGGCCTAGCTTCCACACCACTTATGTTGTGTGTGTTAAATTTATACATGAGTGCCGGGAACTACAATTTAAAGTCGACTCCGAACGATAGATTTTTTTGGAGAAACTTTTCATGGCAATTTTACTTTTAACTCACAGAGTTTTTGCCAGAAATCTGATGAGAGGAAGTCGCCAAAGAAATATTTTTTCATATTTCGTTTTTAATGTCTGACCGGGGATTCGAACCCTGGCCTTTCGTCTAATAAGCCAACACACTACCAACTAGACTACGGTGACTACTACTACTTACTAACTGGCCATTACAATCCTTTACTCGGGAGTTTCTCCCACCAAGTGTTGCATTTATCTGATATCCATTTCTTCTTTTTAAAATACAAAATTGTGTTTCATTGTGGTCGCGTAGTCTAGTAGGTAGTGTGTTGGCTTATTAAACGAAAGGCCAGGATTCGAATCCCCGGTCAGACATCAAAAACGAAATATGAAACAGAAATATTTCTTCGGCGGCTTCCTCTCAGCAGATTTCTGGCAAAAACTCTGAGAGTAAATAAAATTGCCATGAAAAGCTTCTCAAAAAAAATCTGTCGTTCGGAGTCGACTTTTAACTGTAGGTCCCGCCACTCATGTATAAAATTAACACACACAACATAAGTGGTGTGAGAAGCTAGGTCGTAATCCTGACTGAAGGGTTGTAATGGCCAATTATGTATGTATGTATGTATGTATGTAAAATACAAAATCCAAACGAAGCGTGCCTAATAAGGCTGCATTTGCCTCATAGTGCAATAGTTCAAAGGGATACTTATTTTTCGGGGCCAATTAGAGTTTTGATTATATTCTAAGAATATTTTCTCAATTGATCGAATTATGCATGACCCTTTGCGACGCTTTCACCACTTAATTGTTTTATTTTTTCGAATTCCAATACGAATACAAAAAAAAAAAAACAAATTTTCCAATTGTTTTTCCATCTCTTTGGAAATACATCAACATTGATACTCTATTGCTACCAAAATTATTATTAAAAAAAAAATATTCACAGAAATCAAACGAAACCATTCATACAAACTCCTTCTACAATCATCCACTCGAGAATGTATATTTCAGCAGTACAACGAATTCCTTGGAAAATGTAAAGAAAAACCATTTGAAAAATAATTCAAAACACGTGCTAAGGCATACTATGAGTATTTCTTTTATAATTTTCTTTTTCGTTTATTTCTTTGTATTTCTATTTCTTTTTTTCTTCTTCTTCTTTTGCTAAAACAAATATTTAAAAAAAGAAATATTTCTATAGGACAGACAGACAGACAGACAGACACATTCACTTAAAGCTGTTTATTTTCGATTTTTCTTTTTCACAATTTTTTTTTTATTTTGAAGGATGATTAATCAGCCAACAGGATATTAATAACCGGAAATATAATTACGTTGACAAAAATTAAAAAAAAGAAAATATTTTTTCTCTCACTCATCCCCTTGAAATAAATTCATTTTCAACATGACAACAGTTTTTTTAACGTTGTTGACTTAAGGCAGCAATCATTAGGGTAAGGTATTAGGGATTACCAATGTTCCTTCTAAATGATTTATTAATAGATAATGATGAGAAATTATTTATTTATGCCACAATTTAACACAATTTAATATGAATGAACTTTTCGAATTAAGTTGAAATGAAATTGAAAAGTAATACGTCTTAAATACATAATACATGTTACATGTGACAATGCTGGTAAATGAGTTTACTTTGTATGGCTTACACCACCAACATACATATGTGTGAGGAGATTTAAGATGTTTTGTTTCCCTTCTTTAATTATACGGAAATGTAATACTTTTATCAAAAGCCTTAATTTTATGCATTATTTTATTAAATGTTAACCATATACAGTGAGCGTTAAAAGAAATTGTACGTTAAAAAGAATAATGTTACGAAAATGGAAATGGTGTAACATCGTTTAACATTAAAATGTTAAACAAAAGCTACAAAAACAAAACAACGGACTTGTTTACTTGATTAACAAATAAACAAACAAAAAATATAGCAACAACATCACTATTAAGGAAGAGGGATAAACAAGTAAACAACAAGCAACAACAGCACTGCAAAGACGAACGTAAACAAGATACACAAACTAAACAAAAAACAAAAGGAAAAAGAAAGCATGCATGAATGTAAACAACATGTAAACAACATGAATTCTCGAGAAAGCGAAGACTCAAACCTTCGCCTACAAGAACATTCATCAGACTGTTTACGTCGATATATAAAAGGCAAGGCAAATCATGCAAAGTCGAACTAGAAGTTCAGTCAGTCTTGTGTGGAGATGCGTTGCGTGTGAAATAAGCAATCGTGGTTTGACGATCACCGTTACAAAGATCTGCAAAACAATTGTGTCGTAATTGTTATTGTTTATCGCAAAGGGCATAAACAAGGGAATGACAAATAAAGCAATTGTTGTTGTTAGAACCAGTTGTGAACAGTGGCACACAAAATTGTGCGGTAAATAAAGAATTTAATTAAAATTGAACACAAATTTATTTTTATTTTCATTAGCAATCTACGAGTTTTTATTTCAAACGTTTTCAAAAGGTTAAAACGTAACAATATGTACGTTAATAAATTACCGTTATGTTTATTTTAAAATTGCTTTATGGCCAGTTTTTAAATTGAAAAAAAAAGGATTACAAAAATATTCGAAATATTTTAAAATTTTTTCGAGCACTCTCCTTAAATGGTAAAGATTGAGAGTGGTGATGGTTAGAATTTTATACATAGTGTACGGTTTCTTTTGACGCTCACTGTTTCATAAGAGGTCATTTACTTTTTGAATCTTGCAAGTTCACAATGTTCGATTTTGTGACCCGCCTTCTAGTAATATCAACCAAATAGTTTAGCTTTGTGGCCTAGCTAGCTACAAATCCGTTCTAAAGAGCCATTTTGAAAATGCACCATGGCCACAGATAATGAACTGCTAAAATAAAAGTAAGGAAAAGTATTACAGATCCTCTGAGATGTGTAAAGGATTCGATGCCAGACGTTAAAATAATCAAAAGTAGCATCATTTTTTGGTTTTCTTTGTAGACATTCAGAAGAATCTCCACACCTTCTGCAGTAAAGGTTACAAAGTAAATCCATTTTTCTTTTTGCATGCATTTCCGCTATCCCATAAATTTACAGTGTAGACGATAATGCCCGGCTAAAACCTCTTCTCAGATATATTTTGAAAGAAAAAAAAATATTTCTTCCAGCTAACCCCACTTAGCAACCTTCTGTCAAATGTTCTGAGAGTAACTGACTATCTTTGTACATAGTCTGTGTTAGATATTCCACTTTCCAGTTCGTTGTAATATCACAGTCAAGTCCCGTACTTCAGATAAACTAGGTTAGGTTAGAGGACGTGTACTAAGTACAGTACCCAGAGGTCAAGTTGACCCATTGTACACAATCGTCCTTAAGAAGAAGGGATGGACAGGGAAGGTATGGAAAAAAGAGAGGAAGTAGGGAAGGGGGAATAGGAAGCGGAGCAACTACACAGAACCATAAACAGAAAACACAGAAGGCGTAGCGCGACTACACTAATAAAGTCCTAGCACCTCTCAACCTCTCTTGAGGTCTTAAAGTGGTTGGCAATATTTTAAACTAAATTCGCGTAGGGAAGATTCCTTATATAGGTATGAGTTTCACTGAAAAATATTCGAGTAATGTGTTCCATCAACTGTTTGGTCTTTGCTTCCACCTGAAGTGATCTTCTATAGGTATTAGCATCGTTAATGTATTAAGTTGAGGTTAATCGTTTTACCGAGTGATACTAGTTAGGGAAACTATGGACCCAGCTCGAAAATGAAAGTGGAATGCATCATTAAATTCCAAAGACCTTTCGAAAACATTCGACAGCAAATTTCAAATTTTCTATTAAGCCAGTGCATACGAATCATGACACTAAACTTGTGCTCATTTCCACAAAATTCATAAAGAAGTGCGAGCATTGACAATATCTTGTAATTAAGGCTTCAGGAAAATTTCCAATTAATTGGCAGACAATAATTTTATCTTTTAATGCTCAAATGCTAAGCCAATAATAATTTTTTTTTAGTCTAGCTTAACTGCTGCTATGACGCAATAAAATACGAAAATTATTAAAAAAAAGTTGTGAGCAAGAAAATGGCAAAGAAATGAAATACAATACCCAACCAACCTTAAGACTGAAATTCCCAAGTCTTACGCAGTGAATTACGCGGCTAATAATAAATGATTTGCCTCTGGAGTAGCCATTGTTCATAAACATCTACTCCCCTTCTGTGTATTGCTCGATGTCCTACATTATTGAAAATATCCTTAAGCTTATCAAGTGTTCAAAATGAAAAGAGAGAGAGAGAGAGAGAGAGCGAGAGAGAGAGAGAGAGAGAAGAAGAAGAAAAAACAATAATGAAAAAACATTATCCTTAAAGCAACTAAAATTACCAAGAGGATACAATGACACAATGACACTTAACTGTGGGGGTGTGCGATACAAAGTAAAGAAAAACAAAACAAAACAAAACGTATCCAACAAAGTATTTAAATGGCTAAAGGCACTTTGGCTGTGGCTGTTACCAAGAAAAACGAAAAAAAATTACCAAGAGACAGACATTGATTCCGAAAATAAAAGAAAGTTGCCAAACACCATGAATATTCTCAACTTTCAAACATCAGTGGATGTTTTTTTTTCTTTTTATATCTTATTCTTATTCTTCTTTCAATTTCTTTTTTCATTTCATTTTCTATTTGAATGTGTAATAAAATCAGTGTTTAAACAAAGATTTAAGATTTTCGGTTTAAAGTGTGCACATATCTATAGCAGAGGGGAGAGTATTTGTGTTAAACATCGATTATTTTGTAGCAACATCATCTCTATTTGCACTCACTCTGCATTTTTTTTTTGAGGGTCATGAGAAGCTTTGTTCAAGTAGTTGAAATTGTTTGACAAACAGTTCTTTTTTTGTTTTTTTGTTTGGTGGTTTGTGTTGAACATTTGCTCTTTGGCCTTAATGATGTGCTATTGAATTACAACAACATTTGCTTCATAGTTCATAGAAAAAAAAAAACTGAGCATTTCTTTAAAGTATAGCACAAGAACGTTTAGAGAAAGGAAAAGTACTTTAAAGAAAGGGAAAGTACTTTAATTTCTAATACAATTTATTTTAATAATTGCTACTTGCTACAGAAAGAGAACCACATGGTAGAGTATGAGTAGCAGAAATTTATTTTGTAAGGTTATGTATACCACCCAGAGATCAGCAATGAATCACTTTTTCGCTACTCATAAGTACTCATGAAATTTTGAGTATTAGTGAGTCAACAGTATTGAAATTTAACTGGGTACTCTAATTCATTCGTACCCACTACAACGTTTGATTTATCAGTACAAGTTGCAATGAGTATGAGTACAACGTAGACATCGAACTCATAACATTCGAAACATGTTTGAAACGTAAAAGTTGAGGTTGGTGTTTGTTAGAATTTGATGTGTGGTGTACAGTTTCTTTTGACATTCATTGTATTTGACTGAGAGGAATTTTTCTGATCGTATAGAAAAATAAAGGCATGCGATTACTATTGAAAGACTGGTGCTTGTTCGAAAATCACGCCAAAGTCGATACCAATTACAATCTAGTTTTATTATTTGAATATTTCGAGAATTTTATTTTCATTTTCCTTCTCGCAATTCAAACCAAATAATAGATAACAGTTTCATCATGTAATTTGTCAACAGTTTGCTAAATACTCGACGCAATTGATAGCTATTTAGCTCATCGATATCCAATCAAAAATAAGGAACTCAGCTATAGCTGGAGGAATTGGAATCGAGGAGAATGTTAGGATGATAGGAGAACATTTAATTATCATCCCTACATGTTGTATTGAAGTCCCCTTAATTTAAAAGGTAGTCTATTCGCTTATTAGACTTAAGCATACGGTTCTACCCTTGGCTCAGATATCTCGAACAAAAGGAAAAAACTTGAAAAAATTTTACTTCGGCGACTTCTTTCTCTCAGCAGATTTCTGACAAAAACCCTGAGAGTAAATAAAAATTTTCATTAAGAAGTTTCTTAAAAATCTGTCATTCGGACTCGATTTTAAACTGTAGGTCCCACCATTGATGAATAAAAATTAACACACAACATGATGCTGTGAGAAACTGGGTCTTTTAATACAACCTGTTATGACTACCACTGATAGATTTAGGGCCATTATTACAACTTGCTGTTAACTAAAGGGATGATTCTAACTGGAAGATAAATTGTTTTTCGTTATTATAAGTGGCCAATAAGATAGAATTAAGCGTTAAGCTAAAGGGAGGATTATCCTACAAGTAACCTTTAAAGTTAAGTTCATGTTTGAACTTGCCATATTATACAATATTTTCAATATGGCAACTTGTAATAGAAACAAAATGAGCAAATACAACAAAAAAAAAAGCCAGTCGTTGCCACTGCGTTTAAAACAAGCTTGTTTAAGGTGAACAGTTTTATCAGCATTGCTCCGACACAATATTTTTGAAAAAGTTAACTTTATTTTGTCTGTAAGCTGTAATAATGAAAATAAGTTAAAGTTAACTTTACAGTCCTTTTACTAGAAGGTAACTTTAACTAAACCCAACGTTAATGGCAAGTTATAATAATGGCCCTTACTTGCTTAGAAGGAAAAACTGTTTGTTTGCTTATCATTACGTGTTATTGACTCTAAACTGTCCTGTTTAGCGATATCTGTGTATGGCGTTATATTAGCTAGGCACTGTGAGTTTCTAGGTCACGTCCTTGAACTAAAATGAAAAATAAGCGTGTTATAATGTTCTTATATTAGATTCTTAATATTTTTTTCCTCTTCCTTATTTCAATTCTTTTTTTAATTTCATCTATTGTCGTCCTATTACTTTCAAACTGCAATAATCGCATCAGGTTGTTTGAACTCTGTTCGATGGGATGTCCTTTCATCATTCCTTTTAATTTGATACGCATTGTAAATGGCATTGAGTCTTTGGGGAAATGTGAGAAAAAGTATTGAAATAAATATGATGGAAATAAAAAAATGAAAACTGTTTTAATTTTTTCTTTTCCTCTACTTCTTCTTGTTCTTATATTTCGAAATGCAAATTAAAAGCTGTTGACTGTTTAGTTTGGTTCATGGTAATATGAGGCACTATTATGCCCTATGTAAACATGAATAATTGGGGGGGTAAGTCCTATGAAAACTTGATATATTAAAAAATGCTTCTTTCAAAGTTACCATTCATACAATGAAATTCAATCAGCATATGTTTCTGAATAATTTTTAAAAGCTATGTGGTGTCCGAAAGCTAGGCTAAGATCTAATATGTTTCTGAATGACAAGCTCTCTAAAAAACAAACGTTATAGTGTTTCTGTAAAAGACTTATTATACCTAAAAGTCGGTTTTAACCCACTGTAGTATTCTTAGTTCCTTTAATTTTTATTTTTTTTACTGCTAACAACAGCTGTCACTATTTTGTTTATTAAAAGTAGAAAGGTCAGCAGCTGTAGTGTATCCGTTATTGATTATTAAAAAAAGAAGGAGAAGGAAGGACAGAATTTTAATCGTTATTGGAAAACCTTTCATTTCTTCTGTTTTAAAGAAGAAATTAATTTCTTATGAAAACTTTGCCGAAGAACTGAATTATAAATTTGACAAGTAATTGCTTAAAAATGCTTAGCTTTTATGTGTGGGTATATACATCCCTAGGGTACTATAAGATGGATAATGAAAAATAACTTTTTATTTAGAAACAATAAAATAAACAAAGAAATTGACAAAAACTTCTCTGCCTTTATGTAAACAAAAACAAACAACAGAAATGTAATAAATGTCAAGAGAACTTTGTTAAAAGAATATCGGAAATCAATTGTTTACCTTTATTAAACTTTACAATAAATTGTGTGGTCTTTAGCGAGTAAAATGAGAACGATGAAGAATAAAGAAATTGATGACTTCTTGGTACTAAAGGAAACGGAACCCACCAGTTGCATGAATGGTCATTTTATTTCAAGTACTGTTACGCAATTATAACCGTTAGAGTGAAGTAAAATTGCTTTAGTGGTGTAGCTATGTTGCTAGTTGAGTTATAAAGAGCAGCGGCTCCGTACTTTGTACAAGAGCAGACTGAATGGAACGCAGAAGAAAGACTGATAGGGCCAAGTATTTGAATTCGATATTGAAACCAAAACTTGCATGAGATTTATGTTGGTTTATGCATAATAATCATGGAAAGACTGCTTTGAAAAGCACGGTTCTTTTAAAGAAGATAAAAAACATGCAGAAGATTCGGTACTAGCCTAACATGATGTACGATGCCTTAGCGGCATCGTGTACTGGCATCGTAATATTTAAAACTGTAAGATCTTAAAGGCGACATTGAAATATTTAGGAGTCAGATAAATGTTTACTTGAGCATATTTAGTGGGTCGTTATGTACTACATAAAGCCTTAGTCTGTTGCTAACAACAAAATTCGGACTAAGCGTTCTCGAAAATTAGATTTCTTTAGAATTCCACTGAAAACTTGTTTGAAAATTCATGTTAACTAACTAACTAGACTATCGAAGTTGCCATAATCTAGTAGATAGATAGGCTCTGTAGGCGAGATCTCATGCTTCAACCCCTAGCTCAGGCATCTCGGGCAAAACGAAATACGATTTCCTCTCACCAATCTTTTGGCATAAACTCTGGAGGTAAACAAATTAACATGAAAAGTTTTCTAAATCTGTTGTTCGAAGTCGACATTAAACAAATAGGTCTCTTCACTCATGAATGAAACTAATACACATAACATGAGTGATGTTAGAAGCTAGGTTGTAGTCCTGGTTAAAGGGTTGTAATCCTGGTTAAAGGTTGAGGCAGATTTAATCAAGTGAGAGAAACCTAAGGATGAAAACCTAATAATTCTTAACGGATCTATGGTTTCCATAAAGTCATTATACTGTAAAGCGCAACACATACCTTCACATTGGTAGTGTGAATAAACGCATTGCAAATGGCTCTACGATTCATATATAAGCATTGAGTACGATTGGTAATCTTTTTATTCAATTTGGTTTCAATTTAGTTTAGGATATTTTAAGGGAGATAAGCCGTATTCTTATTGCATAAGAGATTTTGATTTGGTAGGAATAGTCTGGAAATTCTTGGGAACAGGATAGTGATTTTTACATTTTGATTTTTTTCTTATGCAGGAATCAGAGTAGGAATGATTTTGTACTGTCATCAACAATCTATAATGGTATCCCCATAATGCCTCACTCAATCCGGTTACCCCGGCGAATCCCAGCATGTTTTTCCTCGCCAAAACGTGGAATTACATGAATAGTACTGAGCAAGCACTCACATCAGAGAACTGCATGTATCTTTGTGATTAATTTTCCTTGAATGGATTTCTATTCCAAACAAATGCTCCTTGATGTCCCAGTCAGAAAGCCGATAGCCATCACCGTGCTACTTCCAGGTAATCTAAAAATTCTTACGAAGAAAATTTTGTCCTCATTGGGATATTAAAGGAATGGGAGTAACTTAGGTCGGAGTGGTAGCCTTTCATATCAAAAAGCTTACTTGAGCACGCATAGTGGCCCGTTGTGACGCCACAGCTAAACGCAGTCGCTGTACTGACCAAGTTCTACCAGTCAGAGAAGAAGAAGAAGTTGGTCAGCGTAAGGGCTGCACAACAAAAGCACTATTATCTCAAACCTGCCAGAAAGTTTGATAAACGAAGCTATATCCTTGACATCAATAGATGATAGCTCCATCAAGCTACCTATATCTGCTCCTAGCAAGCGATGGTCACTGATAAAGAAAGTGTCCTCCTCCTCAGGGATATACATCCACGGCAGAAGTCGTTAAATGGCAGCCGCATCCTTTCGGCGTGTCTACCCATAACACAATGACCTGTAGGCATGGCCACTGTGATTGAGGTAATGCTACGGCTAAGTCCAAGTAATTGGTTGGTACGCCTTCTATCCATCAGGGGCAAAGTGAGCCTAGCGGCGGAGCAGGACTCCTCATTAACCCAGGATAGGTTGGCGTCTCCAAAAGAATCTCTGTGCAATGGCCAACTTGACCGAGGCAAGTGGCATAGCTACGGCGAGCTCGTCGGCTCTCCAGTTTCCCGAAATATTACTGTGTTCAGGGGCCTAGACCCGTGAAACACTGAAGTGACCCAGAAAGAAGGTTGATATAGCGCGCGGCATTCCCTAATGCCCCTAGAGTTATTCACAACACTGGACAGAGATCTTATGGCCAGTGCCCAGAAAGAAGGTTGAGACATTGGCGACATTTCTTATCGCTCCTAGAGTTATTCAGAACACTCGTGTCGTAGAAAACCGCGACGCGTGTGAAAGGAGCGCTGTTGACGAGGATCCATTTAGCGGTCCGATAAGTGGCCATCACCTACGTCCGAAACACACTACAGCAATCCAGCAGTCGGAGAGAAATATTTAGGTCCAATTTCCCGGAGTATACTTCGCTACCAAACCCATTATGGAGTTAGAGCCGTCAGTGTATACATCCGGAAGTTCCCGGGGTTCGACCGCATCGGGGTCCTAGTCGAAAAGAATGTAAATGGTTGTTCAATAAACTGAAAATTAAGTGTTCCGAATCAATAATTTTATGCTAATATAGGATCGAACTGACCTATCGCTGTAAATTAGGTTTATAAGACAGTGCGTTAGAAGATTATTAGAATATTTGACTGAGGCTGAAAGTCATTTCACACGAGGAATCGATTTTTACAGTTTAAAGGTTTTGTTCAATTTGAAGTTTAAGATATCATAGACACAAACCACTTGGAATCGTTGATTGCGAGAGATTATTCTAGAAGTTCTATCAAATCGATGGCATTGTTGATAGAAATTTTTAGTTTTTAAGCTCTGCTACAATGTAATGCAGCAAAATGGCTTAACGATGAATGGGCCAAAATTTTGATTTCACTTGAGAGATTAAAAAGAAAAGTTTTAATTTTAAAAAATAAAATAAAAATGTTTACTCAACGCTAAATAGGCCATTAATCTTCGAAAGCAAAACAAAGTAAAACTTTTTAATGAGAATAATTTCAAATAGTCTTGACTTGACTTGACTTGACTTGAGTCATAAAAATAAATTCCAAATTGAGACAATCTTTTAACACCTACGCGCTTCTGTCTCTTCTGTAATTTTTTTTTCTCATTCGTTTTATGTTTTGTTGACACTTTTTTTTCTTCTTCTTCTTAAGAAACCATATTTTTGTACTAATAACCACTCTATTTACCGAAGCCATAAAAGTATTGGCATCTGTTGCCCAAAAAAAAAAAAAAAAAAAAAAAAAAAAAAAAAAAAAAAAAAAAAAAAAAAAAAAAAAACTAACAGAAATAACGGCAAACGATAACGCCATTTTTACAGAAATTTATGAATCCCCACATAAGAAAAAAAAAAACTGTTTCTTCCCTACGTTGTTGCGTTGAAAACTTTTAACATTATTTTCGTTTTTTCTTTATGCTCACATAGATTTTCAATATTTCG
This sequence comes from Sarcophaga bullata, assembly GCA_005959815.1. NCBI lineage: Eukaryota > Metazoa > Arthropoda > Insecta > Diptera > Sarcophagidae > Sarcophaga > Sarcophaga bullata. The sequence goes on from QOCX01000510.1 coordinate 88,009, forward strand.
TGGAAAATCTAATGTTGTCCTCGAAAAATTTCCGTTTGAAAGTGAATGTAGTAATGGAAGGAAAAACATTTTTTTAATGGAATTAAAATAAGATTTTTCAAATGTACATCATGGAAGAAGAAGCAATAGGTAGGTACACTCAGCAATGACAATCTTCTAATGGCGAAAATCATAAAGAAATTCTCTTGAAAGTTAAATTTTTAACTTCAAAAGTTAAATAATTTACTTAAGGAAAGTGCAAAAAAAAAGAAAAAGAAAAATTCTGCAGAATTCTTTTCAAAGTCTTATTGGTTTACCCACACATAATAAAATAATCAACGAAGACAGAAAGTTAACAACACAGATTAATAATAATTGGTTTATAAACTGGGTGATTCAAGACAAAATTTATTTGCTCTCAGAGTTTTTGCCCGAAAGGACTGCTGAGAGGAAGTCTCTGAAAAAATTTTTTGTTCAGATTTCGTTTTATTTCAGATATTTGAACTGGGGTTTGAATAGCAACCTCATGTGAAATAAGTCAACGCAGTACCTACTAGACTATGACGAGTTAATTAGTCATAATTAGTACATTAAATTGCTAAAGGGAATGGTTTTATTTTCTTTTGCAAGAGTATTTTATGACTAAAGAAAGATTACATAATATAATTGGCCATTACAATCCTTCAGTCAGGATTACGGCCTAGCTTCTCACACCACTAATGTTGTCTGTGTTAATTTTATACATGGCGGGACCAACAGTTTAAAGTTGACAATGAACGACAGACTTTTTTGAGAAACTTTCTAAAGACTCCTATGAGATTGATTCAAGATTATGATAGAAACGTGTGAGGCAGAAAGTTGGAAATAGTCGTTCATTTGCTGAATCCCAAGCTCATGTAAGAATTCAAGGCAATTTGATGGCAGATGAGTTTGTCAGCAAGCAAAACTCCATACTGCGCGAATGAAAGTAGAACCGTCCGTTATAACATACATACATGAATAGTAATTACAACCCTTCAGTGAGGATTTACGGTCTAGCTTCTTACTGGGACCTACAGTTTAAGTCCATTATGAACGACAGACTTTTTTGGCGAAACTTTTCATGGCAATTTTATTTTGCTCTCAGAGTTTTTTCTAAAGATAGATTTTCCGTGTGTAATTTATTGTGCAGCTCACTTCGCTCCTTTGAGATTGGTTCCAGATTATGATAGGACCATGTGAGGCACGCTGAATCGGGTAGAAAGTGGAAATAGTCGCTCATATGCTAAATCCCAGCTCATATAAGAATTCAAGGCAATTTGAAAGCGAGTGAATTTGTCAGGAGGAAAGGCCCCATACTGCGAATGAAAGTAGAATCTTCAGATTGGAAGTTACATACATACATACATGAATTGTAATTACAACCCTTCAGTCAAGATTACGTACTAGTTTCTCGCACCACTTATGCTGTGTATGTTAATTTTATACATGAGTGGCGGGGCCTACTGCTCAAGTCGAGTCCAACGAGAGTTTTATTTTGAGAAATTTTTCATGCCATGTCGTTTATTTATGAATGGCGGCACCTACAGTTTAAAGTCGACTCCGAACCACTGATTTTAAAGAAACTTTTTCACGTTACTTACATATTAATTGGTTATTACAACCATGGAGTAAGGATTTCTACTTACTACTACAGCGCACACCACCCATGTTGTGTTTGTTAATTTTGTGAATAAGTGGCGGGCCTAACAGGTTAATGACTGACTTCTGAAACTTTTCATAGGAATTTTATTTTACTCTCAGAGTTTATACTAAAAATTTGCGAAGAGAAAGTCATTGTTTTCTGTTGGAGATGTATGACCTGGGTTTTGAACCTCGACCTCACGTCTAACAAGCCATCACACTGCCTATTAGACTACGGCGAATTCATTGGAAGTTAGCCTTACCGAAACCGAACAGCATTGTGACTTATAAGATGGGGAGTGATTGTAGAGAAGCACTATATTTAAAGAGTGCTCTAGAAGAAATTTTTGGCGTGAACATGTGGTTTTCCATCGCTGATTCAATGTAAAAATTAATTTGGAACCTCTAACCTCATAAATCTGTACCAGATTGAGAATACTTAAAATCAGTTTCAGGTCCCAAAAGAGGAGAATTTTATTACATTTTCGATCCAATATACCCACACACAGTAAGTACAATAGAAAGGAGGTCAAGTGAAGTGAAATATTTTTTGCTTAAGATTAGGCAAAGCACTCCCTGTTTACACGCGGCCAACTGGGGACATGTGAAAAGTACCAAAGAAGGTTGTTTAAAAAGAAGCAAAGAAAAAATTATTTAAGATAGAATGGAGCTTTGTGATACCTTTGTTCACTTTCGTTTTTAGGTGTCTCTTGTAAAGCTGAAATATTTTCAAATCTTCATTTAAATTTTTCTAAATATTCATGTAAACTTATGTAAACACTTATTGTTGAAGGCAATAACAATAAATAATCCTATTTCAGGGATCATAATAAACGTCAGTCAGCCATTTATTTTACTTAAACAAACTTAAAATTCCTCTGAAATTTATTTTTCATTTGGAATTTCATTTGGAATACTTAACAGAATTTGCATTTCTTTAGAAAGAGCTCTTGTATCCTTTTTGCACTTCAAGTAGCTATTAAAAGCAGCAACAGTAGTATCCTCATTACCACCATTTTGACCATCATTTGATGGTCTTGTTTAAGTGGCATTAAAATATCATTAGAGATGATGTTGTTACTTGTTCACCAAATACAGTGTAAGCAATTACATGCAAATTTGTGTCAATTCTCTGGGCTTAAGTCTGGACTGTGTAGCACGAAGGAGATGCTGGTAATATTCGAAAGACACATTGGTTTAATGATTTGAAAGATTTAAATTTGGGCAGACCAAAAATACCAACCACTGGTATGATGCTGAATGATGTAACAATTGCACTAAATTAAGTGCATTTAGTTCGTGAAATACTTAATTTAAGTGTTGGAAAACGTTTTTTAATATCATTTTCGAATCCAACATTTTTGATTTAATCTGAAAGCATTGTAAAATTGCTTTTTTTTTTATTGCTTTATCGCTACTATGGTGTAATGTGTGAACAATTATTCACCTTAACAGTGTGTTTTATCGATAACTTGTCTTTCTTTTAGAGAACTGCAGTTAAAGAGAGACGAATTATTCGTATGTAGAAATACAATTTCTGTCATTTATAGTGAAAACAGTGGACATCTTTTCTGGTCATTTTTTCCTCTAAAAAGAAGTATTTTTTGTTTAAAAGTAGGTAGAGCTTGTGCAAGGAAATCATTGGTATGTTCCAAGCGGAGAGTTACCACTTCTGCTCGAGAGTTCATGGTTCAAATTGAGTTACTGAAAAAATATTTCTTTCAATAACATCTCTTTAGCAGACTTCTGGCAAAAATTCTGAGAGTAAAAAAATTGTCATGAAAGTATCTCAAAAGAATCAAAAGTCGCTCGGATTGGACTTTACACTGTACTTCCCGCCACTCATGTATAAAAATTAACTCACAGTGATAAACTAGATCGCAATCCTGGCTAAAGGGTTGTAATGACCAGTTATGGTAAGAAGGTAAATGTGATCACCTATGGGATTAGTTAGACGGCTTTGAAGACTTCTGAGAGCGAAAAGTGTGGTGTGGGATGCAGGCGGCTATATTTTCTACATATTTTGCGGTAATAAAGGGAAACTAATAGGAGTATTCATAACTTATTCCTGAGCTTCGAAATGCAGAGTCACAAAATGAAAATACCCATGCCAGGCCGAATGAAGTTCATGTTTATTGGGCCTTCTGAATGACAAGAAATACATCCCAGATTCTGCCTGGCTGCTAGGATGATTGTCTCCCTTATTTTCTACGATTCTTTTGTTATCCGGTTCTCTTCGTCAGTTCTAGGCTTTAATGTGCTATTTTACTTGTTTCTTGTGTTTTCATTTTTCTTGGGCTACTTGCATTGGGGAAGGCACCCCATACTATTGGACTTCTTTATTTTTGGTCTCTGGAAGCATTTTAATCTAACCTAACGCAGCTAAGTAGATAAAAATATTGCACTCGCTAAGATTATTATTTCATAGATTGCGGTAGGCATTTACAATCTATCAATCCACTGTCAAAACAAAGCATTCCATGAGTAGGTGCCTATGTTGTGTGTGTTAAATCTATGCATGAGCGACAGCGGGACCTACAGTTTAAAATTGACTACGAACAACAGATTTTTTGAGAAACTTTTTCATAACAATTTTACTTTTAACTCACAGAGTTTTTGCCAGAAATCTGTTGAGAGGAAGTTGCCAAAGGAAATATTTTTTTTCATATTTCGTTTCGTTGGAGATGTCTGACTTGGGGTTTGAACCGTGGCTTCATGTCTAATAAGCCAACATTAACTTAATATTTTAAAAGATACCTTATAGCGTATCCTACAATAGGCTTTGTTTTAATCTTATTAAACATTAAACCTTAGATTTACTTGCTAATCTTTATAATGGCCATCATACAACATTTTTGGCATTACAATCATAGTGCCTTAATAGCCTCATTATCGTTTGTATACTTTATTAAAATAAATTTTCAATTTTAAAACATTTTCTATTTTTCCGACAACCACCAACAATTTCTCATCTACCAAAAACAAACAATTACGATAAGAATTTTCATAATTTTTTGGGGGCACTTAAAACGACAACCATTAAAACGAAAATATTTTTTTTTTAATAATTTAAAGTGAGCCTCAGCAATACAATAGAATAGAAGTGTTGGATGCTGCAACAAATTGTAGCAGCCTGAAACTAATTGTTGTTTTTTTTTTGTTCTTAAAAGTATGTTAATTACCTTAAGTAAATATTGCAAAAAAAATTCTCTCAAAAGCCCTACTCATTCAAGCTGTTAAGGATCGTAATATTAAGTATTCGAATAGTGTTGCCATTTCTGTATTACAATAGGGTAGGGGAGGATATGAAACACTATTAAAGGCTCTAAAAAGTGAATTTTTTGTTTGTTTTTCAATACTTTTCATTTAATTTCTTTGTTGGCTTCCATTTCAGTTATAAAAGATTATTTTTGCTGTGGGGCTCTACACGTTTCAGTCATTGATTCCTTTTCTCTGCTCCTGAGCCTTTTAAATGCAACACTTTTGCTTTGATTTTCGTATACGAAATATAGTTTAGTTTCCCCCTCGTTTTAATTACAAACCTTCAGTTGCTTTAAACACTGGAGAATTTTAATGGATACAGTGGCAGTAGCTTAATAGCTAGCACACCATGGTATGGAATAACTTGAATAAATTTAATAAGGCACAGCAGCATGAAGGAAAAATTTATTACAATTTGCAACAATTTAATATTTTTTGAAATAAATTTTCAATTTCAAAAATTAACTCACTGTTCTATACATTTGCAAGAAGATTTCCTAGTGTATACGAAAATAAACAAAGCAAAATAGAAAGATACAGTAAGCCTCAAAAGAAACTGTACATTTAAAAAAATTTAAATTAATAAATTACCGTTATTTTGATTTTAAAATTATTTCATTAACAGTTTTTAAAATTGAAAAAAAAAAAATTTCAAAAAAATTCCGAAATATTGTGAAATTTTTTTCGTGCACTCTCTTTAAATAGTAAAAGTTGAGTTTGGTAATTGTTAGAATTTTTTTCATAGTGTACAGTTTCTTTTGATGCTCAGTGTATTTAAAAAAGACCTTTTTTTCTATTATAAAAGGAAACTGTTTCTTTATTCAAGAGAAGCATTGTTTAACGCCTGTTACAATGAAGGGGGGGTTCTTTAAGAAAATATTTCCTTTGCCGCACAGTATTTCTTTAGTTGAGTAAGTACGTGTAATTGATAATTATTTTATTAAGTTATGCATGCCCTGTCGAGCTGAAAACTTCATTTATGTCTTCCATCTTCTAATCCATGACCAAATTAGCACAGAAAGAAAAGTTTCTTAAAGTGTTGCGTATTTTATTATAAAAGTCATCATAGTCTGCTAGGTAGTCAGTTGGCTTATTAGACATGAGGCCAAAGTTCAAGCCCAGCTCAGACATTTCCAAGAAAACGAAATATGAAGAAAATATTCCTTCGGTGAATTCCTCTCCGCAGTCCGCTGGCAAAAACTTTGAGAGTAACTAACATTTTCATTAAAAAAATTTCTCAAGAATATGGCGTTTGTATCGACTTTAAACTGTAGGTGTAGGGTACTCATGTATACGGTGGGCCATTTAAAACTTTTAAATTTAAGAATGCAAATTTAAATTTAAGACACTACCGTAGTCTAGTAGGTAGTGTGTTGGCTTATTAGACGAAAGGCCAGGGTTCAAATCCCGGTCAGACATCATCAAAAAAAATGAAAAAAATATTTCTTAGCGACTTCCTCTCAGCAGATTTCTGGTAAAAAGTCTGAGAGCAAATAAAATTGCCATGATAAGTTTCTCAAAAAAATCTGTCGTTTGGAGTCGACTTTAAACTGTAGTTCACACGCCTCTCATGTATAAAATTAACACACACAACATAAGTGGTATGAGAAGCTAGGCCGTAATCCTGACTGAAGGGTTGTAATGGCCAAACAGGTTTGAATTTTAGCCAAATTTATTAATTTTATTATGAATTACAATTGTTCCGGTTAGAAAAGGAAGATTATTTCATTCATATAGCTACCGCGGCTGGCCGCACTATACCTCATTCGATCGTATCAATTTTCATACACTTTTTCGAGTGTATGAGTTCGCAACTTGTGCAATGGCATCACGAATCTTGGCCTTCAAATATTCACTTGTTCTCTGGTTTGTCGGCATTATACTTTTCTTTAACAGTGCCCCACAGAAAATGGTCTAACGGTGCCAAATTGCAGCTTCAAACTTCAGCTAATTAAATGACCATCAAACGTTTGACGCAATCACAATCGATTGTGGCATGAGATGTGTGTCCAGTTGCTTCATTCTGTTGAAATCAAACATCGTTCACATCTGTACCATGAAGATTGGGTACAAAAAAATCGGTTATCATGGTGCGATAGGTGTCTCCATCACACCGTAATGGTTGCTTTGTCCTAATTTTCATAGAAATATGGGCCAAGGCTGTGTTTGCTTTACAAACCACACCAAACTGTCACTCGTTATTAATGCAGTGGCTTATGTAAGGCCACGTATGCAAGTTGCATTACCCTGTTCACCGCAATAGCACGAAAACCGCCAAAAAAAATCGTTTACCATGGGTACAATAGGTGTTTCCATTGACCGTAATGGTTGCGTTGTCTTAATTTTCAATGAAATATGGGCCAAGGCTTTACAAGCCACACCAAACAGTCATTTGTGGTTAATGCATTGGCTTATGTAAGGCCACATATGCAAGTTGCACCATCCTGTTCACCTCAATACCATGAAGAGCGGCTACAAAAAATCGTTTACCATGGGTACGATGGGTGTTTCCATTGACCGTAATGGTTGCGCTGTGTGTATTGGCTTTTGTGAGACCGTGTGCAGGTTTTCAAAGCCCTTAGTATTGCAATTTTTTTTTAATTTCAAATTAAAATCTTTTAAGAAATCCTACAAGAGTGTTTGTAATTTAAATTAATACCTAATGCTAGCAAGAATATTTAATTTTCTAGTCAAATATTGTTTTTCATTTAATTGCTAACCTACTGATTGATTACTTCTCTTTATGTGTGTTTTGTTTGTATTTATTAATTACAACCAATTATAGAAAATTAATATTTCCTTTGGTTTATTTAGAAGAGTATTTAAAATATTTACAATAAAAACAATAAACAAGAGTTGTTTAGAAGGCTTTCATTGAAATATGAAAAGAATTCCAATAACATTATAAGGTTAGTGAAGAAACATTTCTTTTGGGCTTATTTGTTGGGACAGTAAAGTGTCCTTCAAATAATGTTGGTTGCCACAACTGAATTTCTAGTCCTTAGCCAACAAGGCATAAAAATTTAATTTCATTTCAAAGGCTTCTAATTTCATTTTTAAAAGAAAACAAACAAACGCTCAATAAAATTTAATTAAAAGTCATCAGAAGAACTATTGAGCCAAAGAAATTCGAAAAAATTAAACGAAAAACTTGGAAATTTTAAAGCAATTCAGCAACCGTAGCCTCTAGAATACTTTAAGAGCGAGAGAAAAATATTTCCTTTGTAAGCATACAAACTTACAACAGGGGGGGAGATACAATTACGTGTGTTTATTTAGGGAATCTTTTTTTGCTACCTTTTAACAAAGAAAATACGAGTATCACAGCCTATCTTAGACTTTCATTCCAATCGCTTGAGAGAAAATAAAAGCAAAAGAAGTTGAAGAGCAGAAGTTATTGATTATTTGGGGGGAGGGAGGTAAATTTTTGCTGATGAAATGAATACACGATAATAATATAAAGAGTTTTGTATTATTTTTCGTATTGTTTACTTAGTTAAATAAATGCCAAGCTAAACATTATAATTCAGCATCGAATATAATTGTTATTAGCATTGTTAATTATGTTGTGATTATAATTCGCAAAACATATGCCATCATGTTGAGACAGCACAGCTTAGTTGACAGTATAAGTATGATGAAAATTGTGCGATAAAGTGTGTCATTAACAGTAAATGTCAACATTTGTATTTGTATTGTAGTGTAGACTCTTAAGTTTCTTTTATTCAAGAATTCTTTATGTTAAGAGCATCTTAATGGAAAGAAAATAAATAGCCATTGTATGTACATACACATTCATAATGAATTTCATATGAAAATATGGGTCAGCATGATTATATTTGAAGGCATTGTTAATTAATCGCTTTTATTTTCCAAAAATACAGAAACAGCTGTTATCAAGGTTTTGAAGGCAGACGTCAGATTTTTCGAAAAAAATAATAACATTGACTAAGACTTAATAACAAACATCGTTTACATACATGCATACATACATACTTAATTGGTCATTACAATCCTACAGTTAGAATTACAATTCAATAGAATATCATGACAGATAAGTTTATCAGGACAAAAGACTCCATACTGCTAATTAAAGTACTTACTTACTTACTTAATTGGCCATAACAACCCGATTAACGGATTTCGGCCTGCCGCATCCTTCCAGGCGCCTCTGCTCTTGCGCGCCTACGCCAGTTGGTCACACCAATCGATGACAGGGCTTCCTTGACTTGGTCCTCCCAACGGATACAGGATCGTCCTCTTCGCCGGCTTCCGCAGATCCCCGCATCAAATACCCGTCTCGCCGAAGCATCCTCCTCCATTTGAATGACATGGCCGCGCCAGCGCAGCCGCTGGATATTAATACGCTGCACAACGTCCATGTCGTTGAGGAGCTCATACAGCTCATTGTTGTATCGGATTGCAGAATATGCCCAACTCGCACTGGACCGAAGATCTTACGTAGGATTTTCTCTCGAATACTCTCAAGGCTGCTGCATCGTGCTTAATAAGGTCCATGCCTCTGCGCCATAAAGAAGCACGCGGTAAGATGAGCGTCTTGTAGAGTATTAGTTTTTTCGCACGAGAGAGGTCTCTGTTACTCAATTGCCTATTGAGACCATAATAGCACCTGTTGGCAAGAGTGATCCTGCGCTTGATCTCCAGACTGACATCATTTTTGGTGGTAACGGCGGAGCCAGATAAATGAATTCTTGACTCATCAAAAGTATAGTTATCGACCGTAATCTGAGAATCAGTACGCCGCACTTCTCTACTCTGTCGATACACTATGTACTTTGTTTTGCCCTCATTTACTGCTAGACCCATCTTCGCAGACTCCCTTTCAATAGCGCTAAAGGCAGCAGTAACATCTCGCTTGGTACGCCCTATGATGTCAATGTCGTCAGCGTACGCAAGCAACTGGACACTTTTATGGAGATAGTGCCATTGCGATGCACTCCCGCCTTCCGCAAAACACTCTCCATGACGAAGTTGAAGAGATCGCATGATAAGGGATCGCCTTGTCTGAAACCTCGCACGGTATCAAAAGGTTCGGAGAGGTTCATTCCTACCTTGGACTGACGGAGCTGCAGGAATTGCTCAACGTCATTCTGCATACCCTTATCAGCTTCGCAGGTATACCGAGCTCCGACATTGCGGCAAAAACACGATCCCTTATGGGGCTATCCAAGGCTGCCTTATAGTCGACAAAAAGATGGTGTGTGTCAACTTGCTTTTCGTTGGGTCTTTTCCAGGATTTGGCGTAGTGTGAAGATCTGGTCGATGGTGGACTTGCCAGGTCTGAAGCCGCACTGATAAGGTCCAATCAGTGTTTTGACGAGTGGCTTCAGTCGTTCACACAATACGCCTGTAAGTTGGAAGTTACATACATAAAGGCAGTTAAGATTACAACGTAGCTTCTCACGTCACTCATGTGCGGATTCAATGCAATTTGATGGCAGATGAGTTTGTCAGGAGGAAAGACTCCATACTGCTAATGAAAGGAGAATCTTTAAATTGGAAGTTACATACATAGAATTACAACCTAGCTTCTCACACCATCCATGTCGTGTGTGTTAAATTTATCTATGAGTGGTAGGACCTACAGTTTAAAGTCGAATCCAAACAATAGATTTTGAGAAACTTTTTCATGGACATTATTACAACCTGCCGTTAAAGTTGACTTTAGTTAAAGGTACCTTTAGCTAAAGGGAACTGTAAAGTGAACTTTAACTTGTTTTCATTATTACAGCTTACAGATAAAATAAAGTTAATTTTTTCAAAAATATGGCAGTGTCGGAGCAATGCCGATAAAACTGTTCACTTAAACAAGTTTTTTTTAACGCAGTGTTGTATTTGCTCATTTTGTTCATATTACGAGTTGCCACATTGAAAATAATGTATAATATGGCAAGTTCAAAGTTAAAGTGAACTTGAAATGCTAAAGGTAGGACGTTCACATCTATTTTATTGACCACTTATAATAACAAAAAACAATTTATTTGCCGGTTAAAATCCTCCCCGCAAGTTGTAATAATTGCTCTTAAACGTTTTGCCAGGAATCTGTTGAGAGGAAGTCGCCGGATAAATGTTTTTTCATACTTCTTTTTGCTGGAGATGTCATATCGGGGGTTTGAACTATGGTCTTGCATTTAATAAGCCAACATACTACGTGTTAGTCTAGGGCAACTTCAAATATCGTTTAACAAGCTTTTATTACACGCCTATCTATCAGAATAGAGATGGTCCATCAACATATGCATGCATTACATGCCGTTCTTTATAGGACGAAAAAAGTTTGTCTCTTCTATCATTTCTTTTAAATTTAAAAAAAGACCTCATTTGATGCATTCGTATTGATATGGCATCATAGAACATAAACATTTTAATAAAATTTATTAGCTTAGCCATCAATCACGTATTCATTGTGCTAGTAAATCAGTTCATTGTATTGAATAAAATCCATTGTATTGCTTAATATTTGACAGAATATCACTGGCAAACATATTTGAAAATGACAAATAAATGTTTCCATTTCAATTAACATTCATTTTAATTGACAGCTCAAGTACATAGAAATGATTAGAAAAGCAAATTATTAACAGGCAAGTAAATACAAAAAAAAAAAAAGAAAAAAGAAAAAAAATCCTTTTCCTTTTCCCGAAATGAAATGAAATTTTTTGGATTGCCATCAGATTTATTTCAAGGCTAAAATAAGGTTTAATTCTGCTCTTTCTTCAGAAATTTTCTCTCCAACTGACTGTTTTATTTTATTTTCAGTTACAGATATGGCGCTGGAAGCGATTGGCATACCAAAACTGTTCGGGATAATCTGTTGTAAGACTCCTATCTTCTTCCGCTGTTAAAAAGTTTGAATATTCTGAACGAAAAGGATCTTGGAGTACTTTTTAAATTTACGTTCTCTCTCTTACACAAAATTAAGTTCAGTTTACTCTCTTATTGTGTTTAATTTGCACATGACTTGGGCTTCAACAAAGGGTAAACGTATGGCCTTTATGTATCGGCATCTACTTGTTGGAACAGACTCATTTCGAATTAACCTTATAAGAGCTTAATGCCTAAATGGCCGCGAGAGTTTCAAACACTAATGTGTCCTGTGCTATATAAACGTTGTCTTAGTTTAGTTGAAACAATAGAAAATACTCTAGAATTACTTTACAGATTCTGACCACTAACTCTTGTGATACTAACAGTACTTGGAGAGAATCATTTTAATGTCGATTTATTTTACATATACTGGCATGATGTAAAATATTGTTACGAAAATGGAAATGGTGTAACATCGTTTAACTTTAAAATGTTAAACAAAAGCTACAAAAACAACAACAACGGACTTGTTTGCTTGATAGAAACAAACAAACAAAATTTATAGCAACAACATCACTATTCACAGAAGAGGGATAAACAATTTGACAACAAGCAACAACAACACGCAAGGAAGAATGTAAACAAAATACAAAACAAAAAAAAAAAAAAAAAAGCATGCATGCATGAATGTAAACAACATGTTATACAACATATAAACAACATGAATACTCGGAAGGCGAAGACTAGAACCTTCGCCAGCGAGAACATTCATCAGGACTGTTTACATTACTACATAAAAGCAGCAAAAGCATGCAAAGTCGGAGTTAAAGTTCCGTCAGTCTTGTGTGAAGACGCGTGGTGTGTGAAGTAAACCAATCGTAGTTTAAAGATTTCCGTTACAAAGATCTACAGACAATTGTGTCGTAATGGTTATTTGTTTATCGCAAAGGGCATAAACAAGGGAATAACAAATAAAGCAATTGTTGTTGTTGGAATCAATTGTGAACAGTGGCACACAAAATTGTGCGATAAATAAAGAATTTAATTACAATTTGCAATCTACGAGCTTATATTTCAAACGTTTTTAAAAGATAAAAACGTAACAAAATAATTTTACTTTATGGACTCTATCATAATACGATTACAATATAAATCCTTGGATATTTTTTATAAGAAACTGTGTACCTTCGTACCTTTGATGAGAAAGGAAAAAACCCCCCTCTTCTTGAGTAAGCATTTCTAAAATTCCAATCAAACAATAATTATTAAAGAAATCCATATGAAAAGTGAATGCACAGTCTTCATTTGAGTCTCGCTTTCATAATTTATTTGTAAAATTGAAAATAAAAAAAAATTTGTCTTCTTTTATGTGTTCATTGACAAAAGTGAATTGACAAAGAGATCAATAATCATTGAAGATTAAAAAGCAAACATGAAATCAAAAAGAAATTAAAAAAAAAAGCAAAAAAAAAAAGAAAACAAGAAGCAATAAAATTTGTTTCATTTTGTACATCATTCTACCGTGATTTCCTTAGAAATCATTAAAATCACTCACTTAAAGGTAGCCCATAAGTAAAGATGAATAAATAGAATGAAATAAAAAGAAAAGCAAGGAACACGTGTACGTATGAGGAATAATAAATCAAATTAACATGAGTTCTTATTACTCATACGCCTTGATGGGCCACAATGGTAGTGTTTTGCAAACGAATTAAAAAACGAATTAAAAAACGAATGACCGAAGAGTTAAGTTCTACCATTTATGGATCAAATTAATACACACAAGTGAGGAGCTTGGTTGCAATCCTGAGTATAGTGTTGTAAATGACCATTTAAGAGACAGTTACTTAGAGGGTTAACAAAAATATGACGTTATAGTTCACATGTTATTAAATTTATTTAAGAATTATTTTAATATTGAAGTGGCCATCTGAGCTTGAAGTCACACTGTAGGTTTAATTATCATATATTCAGGGTGGGCCATCTATCGGTTTTAATTTGAACCATCAATTATTTCGAATCTAACAATACTTATAACCAGACAAAGAGAACATAATAAAAATATGGCACAAAGAGAACATAATAAAAATATGAGTGTATTCGAGGGAGACATGTGTTAAGCCAGAGGAAAATAGTTAGTAATTTTTTCAAGTGTACTTATTAACCTAATAATATGCATGTATAGTGGAAAATCCCTAAAGATTGCGTATTTAACTTGATAAATATTTTTCCAAAAATGGTGATCATTTCTCATTGTTATTAGTGAATCTCATGGCAAAATTGTGAATCCTACTGTAATATTTTTTTGGCTGTATAATTGACAGCTGAAAAAAAGCGACATGAACCTTTTTCTTTAGAAGCTGTCAAGCAACTGAATGCAATTTTACGATCTTTTTAACGAACATTGTTGATGTTCGTGTCCTATGTGTGTAAAAAGCCAAAGATGTTGGGTCAACCAAAGATGTTGAAGTCGCCGTAGTCTAGTAGGTAGTGTGTTGGCTTATTAGACGAAAGGCCAGGGTTCGAATCCCCGGTCAGACATCAAAAACGAAATATAAAAAAAATATTTCTTCGGCGACTTCCTCTCAGCAGATTTCTGGCAAAAACTCTGAGAGTAAATAAAATTGCCATGAAAAGTTTCTCAAAAAAAAAAAAATCTGTCGTTCGGAGTCGACTTTAATCTGTAGGTCCCGCCACTCATGTATAAAATTAGCACAACACAACATAAGTGGTGTGAGAAGCTAGGTCGTAATCCTGACTGAAGAGTTGTAATGGCCAATTATGTATGTATGTATGTATGTTGGGTCACCGGTGGTTATTGGTGCTGATGTCTGCTTATAACATTCTATTCTATGTCACAGTATATTACCTCCACTGAACGTAATGAATCGTTTTATGCTTGAGCAACGTTGGAATTTAATTGGGCCAACGAGATATTGCACGATGATGTCGATTTTGCATAGCTCATATTCATCTTATCATAGGCGGTCTTACAGCATCTAATGCACCCTTTACGAGTGATTGTTTGATGCGGCTTGTGGAGCAGAGGCATCATATTGGTCCATATTTTTTTGAATATGAGGTCGTTGCAAACATTACGATCAATGGAGACACACCTATCGCACTATGATAAGCGATTTTTTTATACCCGCTCTTCATGGTACTGCTGTGAATGATGTTTGGTTTGAACAGGATGGTGCAACTTGTTACACATCTCATGCTACAATAGGTTTATTGTGTCAAACGTTTGATGGCCATTCCATTAGCGGAAATGGTGATAGCAATTGTCAGCCAGGAAGCTGCGATTTAACACCATTGGACTATTTTCTGTGTGGTGACGTTAAAGAAAAGTGTTGTGCCGATAAACCAGAGACAATTGACCATCTGAAGGCCAAAATTCGTAATGCCATTGCTAAGACAGGACCCCATACACTCGTAAAGTGCACGAAAAAGGTTTGATGGAATGGGGTACTAAGAAACCAGCTGCGAGAACCTTACAAATCCTTTTTGTTTTCTTGCATTTTTAAATTTAAACTTTTAAATTACCAACCCTATACTACCAACAAAGTAGCATTCGAACAATTATTCTTTATTAATTGAAAGCGTATTCCTGTTTAAAGCGTAGAGTAAATAAAATAACAATTTACTTAAGATTCTCTTCATATTCCTTTATGATTTCGTTTCTCCATTTTTGTTCATTCCAGTTGCTTCCAATTGCTTTAAATAAACCACGAAATGTTTATAGCATAAGCAAATTTAATTATGATGCTTTTAATGAGATACTCATTATTATTGGCAAAGTAAATCAATTACAAATCAACTTCAGCAACTTCAACCACCAACCACCAACCACCAACCACCACCACATCATCATCGCCGTCGTCGTCGACATATTGTTACCAGGATGTTCTCCTTACAAGTAAGTAAAGCATTTGCCTTTTAAGCCATGGCATGGCATAAAAGAATACGAAAACACAGGAAAGAATGTGATTGTGCATGTGAATGTGAATGTGAATGTTCGAAATAAATCTGATTGATAAAGAGAATCGAATAATAATTGGGGATTTTTTTTTTCGATTTTTTTTTCTTCCTTCTTTCTTTTCTTTTCGTTTTTTTCGTCTTCTTTATTAATGTGGTTATTATCGGCCACACAATTTTATTAATGCCACACTGATTAATCAGCAGAATTTTTGTATTTTTTTTTTTGTGGCAACTGTTGCAATTGTTGTTGTATTACTTCTTACTTAACGAAGAGATTTAATGATGAAAGAAATTCTGATTTAATGACACACAATAAATGAATCCAGGAAGACAATCTCAGTGAATTGTATTTAAAATTAGGATTTCTAAGGAATTTTCGTAGAGTTTTTTTTTTTCAAAGAATATTTTTTTTATTTATTAATTACAATACAATTATAAACTCTTATTATAATTATTACAAGCGAATGGACTAAGATGTTTTGCTTAGTGAAGTGTAACGAATCCGAATCCCTTAGACTATTGCCTCAGTTTTCCCAGAAACTCTTGTGCTAATAACATTTCTTATCTTGTTTTCTTTTCCTTGAAATGAATCTTATGCCTTCACAATGCCATCATTAATAAGATAATAAATACGTTTACATTTTATTGTTGTTATTGTAAAGCAAAGGATATGAATGATATTGAAGTACACACTGTTTGCCAGCGAAATTGCCAAAAGCTTAGTGTCCCATTAGAATTATTTTTAGAACGAAAGCAGTCCTCTTATCGAAATCCAGTAGTTCCCTAGTTCTCCCGCTATTCACCGCTGGACTCATACATAACATACATAATTGGCCATTACAACCCTTCAGTCAGGATTACGGCCTAGCTTTTCACACCACTTATGTTGTGTGTGTTAATTTTATATATGAGTGGCGGGACCTAAGTCGACTCCGAATGACAGATTTTTTTGAGAAATTTTTCATGGCTATTTTATTTGAATCTCATGGTTTTTGCCAGAAATTTGCTGAGAGGAAGTCGCCGAAGAAATATTTTTTTTTTCATATTTCGTTTTTGATGTGTGACCGGAACCCTTGCCTTTCATCTAATAAGCAAACACATTACCACCTAGACTATGGCGGCTAAACCCAGCAGTTTTATTTTCGACAAACAGGCTTTTTACAACTTGGAAATGTATTCCTATAGAGGTGCATATATCACCTCTATCGTCACCTCCTCCGATCCCTTTCGTATCAGTTCTTCCGCCTGTTCATTTCCCAAGAATTCTTAATCGACGTAGAAACTTTCAATATATAGCGGGTAGTTCTGAAGGGTGATTTTACCGTGATATCTTATAAAAACTGTGTTCAACTCTCGGGAGGGGGAGAGTGATTTTCGTCTCTTCTTCTACAGATTTCTAGAAGGGTATGACAATGAGCAGAAAACTTCTGATGTAATATGTCTGTCCTATATATCGCACTATAGCTCATGTTGATTTGAGCATCTGTTTGCACTATTATTCTTCGATCTCTGCAAAGCAAATGAAATATCAATTTAATACATGCATACAGACATACATGCATACATGCATACATGCATACATAATTGAACATTACAACCCTTTAGTCAGGATTACAACCTAATTCCTTACACCACTTATGCTGAGTGTGTTAATTTCATACATGAGTGGTTGGACCTACTGTTTAAAGTCGACTCCAAATAGAGATTTTTTTGAGAAACTTTTCATGCCAGATTTTTTTGATAGAAATTTGCTGAGAGGAAGTCGCCTAAGAAATATTTTTTAACATTTCGTTTCGTTTAAGATTTCTGAACTGGGGCTTTTACTAAGGTCTCGTGTCTAATAAGCCACAAAATGCGGGTTGAATTTGAATCCAAGGCAAAATTGTACTCAATCGGCCTTATAATGACCAAATTGTAGATCAGAAAACCAGAACAGGTCTGTTTGACAACCGCAACTCTTTGTTGAAGATAGCAGAAACTATTATTTTATACAGACTGACTAGACTAATAGTAACTCTAATGGCAGAGCCATCGAAAAGAATATAAGTTGGATGGTGTATTAATTTACAGTGAAATTATATCAGCATAATACTCTACAAGACGCTAATCCTACCAGAGCTTCTTTATGGCGCAGAGGCATCGACCTTATTAAGCACTGATGCAGTTGTCTAAAGAGTATTTGAGAGAAAAGTCCTACATAAGATCTTCGGTCCAATGTAAGTTTTCGAAGATTTTCGCATCCGCTACAACAGTGAACCTTATGAGCTCCTCAACGACATAGACGTTGTGCAGCGTATTGATATCCAGCGGCTGCGCTGGATGGCCATTTCGTTCGAATGGAAGAGGATGCTCCGACGGGACGGGAATTTTATGTGGGGATGTGCGGAAGTCGGCGAAGAGTCGATCCTATATCCGTTGGAAGGACCAAATCGAGGAAGCCCTGACATCGATTGGTGTGACCAACTGGCGTAGGTGCGCAAGAAGCAGAGACACTAGGAAGGATGTGTTGCGAAATCCGTTAACGGATTGTTATGGCCAATTAAGTAAGTAAGTAAGTATGCAAGCAATTTGAGATTTATCCCTCTAAAGTCCAACAATAATGTCTTGTTCCCTTCCTACAATACATTACCGCTGTTCGTTTCTAAGTACCCATCCAGTGCTAGTAATTTGCTTGGCATGCGATTTTAATGCAACGTTTTCCATTGAAAATTTTTAATTTAAAATTTTTCTTGGAAATCATTTTAAGGTTTACGATGAACTTTAATTTTCTTTCAAAATATTGCATTGTGTATTGTACTTAACATCTTAAGATTGTTTTGATTGCCTTCATTATTTCGATAATTTTCTCTTCACCAAATTCATTTCAAATGATTTCCTTCATTTATTGTTGCCACAATAAATATTTCAGATTTTCTATTCTTTTCTTTTCTCTTTCTTTTCTTTTCTATTCTGGTATTTTATTTTCTTTATTTTGCTAAAAAGAAATCAGAGAAAACAGAAGATGAAATGAATTTCGTAATTTCTTTCCACTCACATATGAAATTGCTTTCTTATGATTCGCAAGCAGCATGAGAGTCGGAGTCGACTTGTCAACAGCGATTGAAATACTTAAAAATTTATTAATAAATACGTATGTATGTGTGTATATGTAAGCGAAATACGAGTAAGTTTATCTGTATGAAAAATTATTTTAAATTTTATGAATGTCACCCAGCTAAGGATGATTGTCCTTTGTTTCTAGTCACTTTGCTAGCTACAGACTAGCTACTAAGGACATGGGTCTCATTAATGCAGGAGGATCGAATGTCTTTCTATTAATTCTCGGTATGGTCATGTTGGAAAAGAAAATTTACTTAGTTCGGCTATACCAGTAAAAACAGTTGATTGCGGTGAGAAATTTTAAACAGGAATTCCGGTGGAGTAGAGCAGCTGTCAACTTATTTGAAAATATTGTTACGAAAAGGGAAATGGTGTAACATCGTTTAACATTAAAATGTTAAACAAAAGCTACAAAAACAAAAACAACGGACTTGTTTGCTTGATTAGCAAACAAACAAACAAAAAATATAGCAACAACATCACTATTCACAGAAGAGGGATAAACAAGTAAACAACAAGCAACAACAACACTGCAAGGAAGAATGTAAACAAAATACGCAAACAAGAAAGCATGCATGAATGTAAACAACATGTTAATACATGTAAACAACATGTTCACATTCATAAACAACATGTTTACAACATGTAAACAACATGAATTCTTGAGAAGGCGAAGACCAGAATCTTCGCCTACGAGAACATTCATCAGACTGTTTACGTCGCTATATAAAAGGCAAGGCAAAGCATGCAATGTCGGAGTAGAACTTCAGTCAGTCTTGTGTGAAGACGCATTGCGTGTGAAGTAAACCAATCGTGGTTTAAAGATTTCCGTTACAAAGATCTACAGAACAATTGTGTCGTAATTATTATTGTTTATCACAAAGGGCAAAAACAAGGGAATAACAAATAAAGCAATTGTTGTTGTTAGAAACAGTGGCAGACAAAATTTGTGCGATAAATAAAGAATTTAATTACAATTTGCAATACGAGCTCATATTTCAAACGTTTTTAAAAGGTAAAAAACGTAAAAATATTTTAAACTTACAGACTCTGCTTCCAAATCACTGCAAAATCTGCCTGCCAGTATCAATGTTTCAGAGTTATCAACAGCTTTACGCAGA
Organism: Sarcophaga bullata; assembly: GCA_005959815.1. Taxonomy (NCBI): domain Eukaryota; kingdom Metazoa; phylum Arthropoda; class Insecta; order Diptera; family Sarcophagidae; genus Sarcophaga; species Sarcophaga bullata. The sequence continues at coordinate 107,940 of QOCX01000510.1, forward strand.
TGTTCTCTCATTCGAATTTTCCCCTTTAGTATTAAACACATAGTGCTGGTTACTAACCACTTGCTTGACTACTTGGGTACATTAAAGTCACCGTATTGAAGTGTACCACAAACAAGTGTTATGTCACGTGAAACTTTCTAAGTAATATAGATCGGGACTGTAGTGTGGTATCATTCCCCTGCACTGCAGGATGGCTACACGTGTACTTATGTTATATTTTTACTTCATTGTATGCAAACAATTTCTTTAATTTCAAAGCCCTATTTGTGGGGTCATAATAATATTTACTGGGAATTCCATTAAAAAGGTCCGTTATTAGCTGAAAATAAAATATTGTGTGCGATGTTTTCTTAGTATTTCCATATTATGCAGACACATCCCAATAAAATAAACGCAATACATTTGAATCCTAGGCAAAAAAAATTGAATATTAAGGTTGCAAACCAATCGTTTCTGGCGAATCGATTACTCGTTTACTTAATTGGTCATTACAACCCTGTAGTCAGGATTACAACCTAATTTTTCACACCATTCATGCTGTGTGTGTTAATTTCAGGCATGAGTCATAGGTCTGCTGAGATGAAGTTGCCTAAAGAAATATTTCAATATGTGCGAGGCATTTGAGCTAGGAGTTGAACCCCGGTTTCGTGTCTAATAAGCCGACACACCACTCACTCACAGGACTAAGGTTTTTATAAGTTTTCAAAAATCTGAAATATTTTATTTCAATAATACGGTCTTGAGATGGCATTTCAATCACACAGCATTAGCAGTTGCTTACAGAATCAAAAAGAAACAGAATCGGTGCTACAACTTCTTTGTGACTGCATAACATACAGGATTACTACCTATCTTCCTACACCACTTATGTTGTGTGCGTTAATTTTATACATGAATTGTGAGGCCTACAGTTTAAGATCGTCTCTGAATGACCGATTTCTCTGAGAAACTTTTTTACGGCAATTTTTATTTGGTTTCAGGTTTTGAGAGGAAGAAATATTTCGTTTTTGTTGGAGATATCTGAACTGGGGCGTTTGAATCGTGGCCTCATGTCTAATAAGCTTTATGACTGCTTCACTTTACCAAGCCTTGTATGTGATTTTGTATGACTTAGGTACCTCATTGTACAGTATTTTCTGTGTAACACTACCTCCGAGTGGTCTTGCGATACAAGCAATATCTTGTAACCTAACCTAACATTTCGATTATTGCCATAATATCAGTTTTGGACAAATAACTCTGTTTGTTACCGATTTTTCTGTAGAAGGTTTTTTAAAATGTCAATGTAACTCTGCCAGTCTAGCCAAAGTAATTTCGTATGTCAGTTAAGGAGCTGTCACTCCTATAATGTAAATAATTTACCCTGGCACACTTTAGGGATTTGTGTAATACATACAGTGGGCGTCAAAAGAAACTGTACATTAAACAAATATATATACTTAAATAAAGTACCGTTATTTGTAGTTTAAAATTGTTTCATTGCCAGTTTTAAAACAAAAACTGAAACAATAAAGAAAGGAAAACTTTACGAAATATTTTAAAATTTTTTCGGACACTGCTTAAGTGGTCAAAACTTTAGTTCGGTGATTGTTAAAGTTTTTTACCACAATGTACAGTTTCTTTTGACGCAACCACGTTCCAATTCGATATTTTATTTTGTAGGGGATGTAAATATCCCAATACCATTGCATTTCTTTCATAACCTTACTACAAACAGCTTCATTTGCAACAAGGTTCCACAGCAATGTTGAGATAACACAATCCTAAGGAGAGTTGAAGTCGCCGTAGTCTAGTAGGTAGTGACATCAAAAACAAAATATGAAAAATATTTCATCGGCGGCTTCCTCTCAGCAGATTTCTGGCAAAAACTCTGAGAGTAAATAAAAATTGCCATGAAAAGCTTCTCAAAAAAAATCTGTCGTTCGGAGTCGACTTAAAATTAACACACACAATATAAGTGGTGTGAGAAGCAAGGCCGTAATCCTGACTGAAGGGTTGTAATGGCCAATTATGTTGTATGTTATGTAAGGAGTAGTTTAGATTGGATTTCATGATCCCATTAGTTATCTGCCCTGCCCTTATTCACGTTTTCGTAGAAGATTCGTCAAGTAAAGCTATTTCATCCGCCTTAACTTTTTTGCTGGTAACTGGTATGAAGGTATGAAAATTTCAATTACATTGGAATCAGGCATAAAAAATATTCTCAAGAACTTATTTCTTTAGAAATTTTAAGTATTTCCAGCCTAACGCATACGTACGTACATCTCTGCAAATAAGTAGAGTATTCTGCAAATGAATTTCTTAAGAATATGAAATCAACTTCAGTGAAAACAACCAGAGATGGAATATTGAATTCGTTGAATTTAATGTGATTAAAAGTGATTTGTTGTTAATTGTTTATGTTTTCCAGCTCTGGAGAAAACTCTATTTTTTTCTTCTTTTAAATTGTGTTTGTGTTTGTGTTTATTTTTCTTTTGAGTTGTGCTTGTAATTCTCTCTACAACTGTTAAGTTGACTTGAGTTGAGTTGAAAACAATTTAAAGTTGATGGAATTACATGAATGGAGGGCGTTTAATAGTTTTCTTAGGAAAAAGAAAATAATTTTTGTTTTTTTATTTTTATTTTTTTTACAGTTGTTTTCTTATTATTTTATTTACTCATTCTCTTTCTCTCTCTCTCTATTTCTCTTCCTTAACTACTGAAACAACAAAAAGACCAACTTGGATTATGAAAATTTATTTAAAAACTTTCAGTTTCCTTAACCGAAAGAGAAAAAAAAAAAAAAGAGCAAATAAGGCAAAATGGTTATAAAGAAATACTGTTGCTTACAATTTACAAAAATTATGAGCAAAAAAACAAAAACAAAATTTTTTAGAAAATCTTTTAAAAACTTAAACAGTGCGGCTTATGCCAAGCGATAATTGATGGGTTTTTTTGGGTTAAGTTTTCTTCAACTATAGTTTATGAAAAGGATTTCATTTTTTTTTGCTTTAATTGAAAAGCATTTTAATGGCTACAATTGATTTAATTTAAGGGAATTTATTATTCATTGAGAGAGCAATGCTTAACAGGAAGTTAAATTGAATAAGAAAACTTGCCATGGCAAGAATGTATTCGAACAGCATATCTCGTATTTTGTTGAAATGAAATTCTTTGCTGTTAATTCAACTTAATTTTGTTTTAAAATTTTTTTAAATAAATTTCTTTGATGGGCTGATTTGATTCAGTTTTTTTATATGAAGTGCTAATATGGTGACAATTCCTTAAGGGGGATTGTAACTGCTCTTCTTGTCCCAGGCAAAGACCTCCATGTATTTCACAAGATTTTATACTGGCTCTTGCTTTTGTTAACGATTTTCCTACACGATAAGTATGCCTTTAATTGGAATGGATCTGCTAGAGATCTACACTGATAGATTTGAAATGATGACGGAGGTATGTACATGGCATCACGAATGTTGGCATTCAATTGCTCAATTGTCTCTGGTTTGTCGACATTGTTATTTAACGGCGCCCCAAAGAAAATAGTTCAACAATGTCAAATTACAGTTTCCTGGCTGCCAATTGACATCACAATTTCGGCTAATTAAACGGTCATCAAACTTTTGACACAATAAATCAATTGTGGCATGAGATGTGTGGTAAGTTGCACCATTCTGTTGCAACCAAATATCGTTCATATCAATACTATGAAGAGCGGCTACAAAAATTTGATTATCATGTTGCAATAGATAACACCATTTACCGTTATGGTTGCGCCGTTCTCATTTTGAAAAAAAAGCTCCATAAGCCGCATAAAACAGTCACTCGCAATGAGTGTATTGGCTTCAGGGTTGTCTGAGCTTCAAATACCACAATTTTGCTTATTAAGTTACACGCAACCAAGTATAAAAGGAAATTCATCTGAAAAGATGATTTTTTTTGGTAAAATCGACAGTTTCATCGTGCAGCTTTTCATTGGCCCTAATAAATCCGAACATTGCTCAAACTTAAATCGATTCATTACGTTCAGTGGAGATAAGATACGGAATTTTTTGACAGAATAGAATGACATAAGTACTGTCAGATTCGAAGTAACCGATGGTTCAAATTTAAACCGAAAGATGACCCACTCTATCCAAATATCCCACAATAATCCAAATGACATAGAAGGCTTTCGTATGAATTGCCATACACATAGAGAAGTCATTTTGATGCCATGATAAATAAGATCGAAAAGAGTTAGAGAGAGACCTTTGAACAAAACAGAGGGAGAGAGAGGTAGACATTTAGGAAATGTTGCAATCAAGTGGAACTCATTACAAGGGCTTTGATCAGGCTTCTCTAATTCGATTTCCATCTTTTCTCTTATTTGCTTTGTTTCTCTTTCATTAACCAAATCTTTTTCAGTTAATTCTAGCTGTTTCTAGGATAGAGGAGATACTATCTGCTCTCCTCTGGAAACAAAATCTTCAGTGAGAATGGTTTCTTATATTGAAGCTGTTTCGAGGAAATTTGTTTATTGAATTCCAATCTTTCCGAAAAGACTTTCTTCTAATCGTTAGTCTCTAATGTACTAGCTATTCGGGTTGCTTTTTGAATGGACTAGTTAGAGGAGGAAGAAAACCTATTCGAAACCCTTCTACGTCACAGCGTAAAATAATATTTTCACTGTTTAATGGAGAGAACCCCGGTCAGACATCACAAACGAAATATGAAAAAATATTTCTTCGGTGACTTCCTCTCAGCAGATTTCTGGCAAAAACTCTGAGAGAAAATAAAAATTGCCAATGAAAAGTTTCTCTCAAAAAAATCTGTCGTTCAGAGTCGACTTAAAACTGTAGAACCCGCCACTCATGTATAAAATTAACACACACAATATAAGTGGTGTGAGAAGCTAGGCCGTAATCCTAACTTGAAGGATTGTAATGGCCAATGACGTACGTAATGGAGAGAACTAAAGGGTTCAGTTGTCAGAGAATTCTTAGATTTTACAGGGAAGATTTGAAGTTACTATAATCATCATAGGCTTTATTTACAGAGGTCATCTACTTAGGGTGATCATAGCATCACTGTATATTCCACCGATGAGTATCTACTACGGTACAGCAAACAACTTTTTTCTTTCTGCAACACAATATTCATTGTATTTCCAAAAATTTAATTAAAATAATTAAGAAAATTTTATTTAATTTTCAAAATACTTTGGTTTTCGTTTCTTTCTTTTTTTTTTTTTTTTGAGAATCAATTTTCTTAAATCAATAACCATAAAATCTTAATTAAATTGAATAATTAAATCAATCGTAATCGTAAATGTACCAATGACCGACCACTTAATAGCGAAAGAGAGAGAGAGAGAGAGAGATAGAGAGAGAGAGAGATCTCATTGCACGTGTAGTGTGGTGCTTGACCAAAGATTTTATATTCGTTTGTCTTGAGCTTCGTTAAGCTTAATTTCATTGTGATAAATAATAATACAGTTGTAGCCATAAAAATAGTCTTAAATTTTTATGAAGCGAATCAATATTCTCTTTGACAAACGTCATAAACATTCAGAAATAATTGGGTTTTAGATAAACGACAAGTTTTTGGGTTAAAGAACGACACAAAGAGTAAATAAAAAAGCCAATATTTTTGTTTGGCAATTAAATGTATATTGCGTGTGTAGATTTTTATTGCGATACTTTTAATTGAATTGAAAAAATACATGTTAATACGCTACTAAATGGATTAAAAAAAGAGAAAACACAACATGGGGCTTAATGGTTAAAATTCTTCAACGATTTTTCAACGGACTTTTATAATACAAAACCATTCTGGTTGAGTTTGAAGCACGACAAATAAGTTTTTATTCGATTAGAATCAAATATTGCGGCGCACGTATGTCCAGAAGTTGCCATAGTTTAATAGGTAGTGTATTGGTTTATTAGATGTGAGAACATGGTTCAATTCTTGGCTTAGACATCTCGAATAAAACGAAATTTGAAGAAATCTTTCTTCGGCAACTTTCTCTCAGCAGAGCAGATGCCTGGCAAAAACTCTGCGATTAAATAAAATTGTCATGAAAAATTTCTCAAGAATCTGTCGTTCGGAGTCGTCTTTAAAATGCAGGTGCCTCTACCCCTATATAAGAGAAAAGCTACGTCATAATGTAATGATCAATTATGATTATGTATGTATGTATATATTAGTATTATTATGTATGTATTATTGTAATGGTATGTATGTATTGATATCCAGTGTATGAAACGTATTATTGTCTGTTGATGAGTATGTATGTTTTTGTTGTAATGTATGTATGTATGTAGTGTATGTTGTATGTATGTATTATGTATGTTGTATGTATGTATGGTGGTGCAATGAGATGTATTTATGTATGTATGTATGTATGTATGTATGTATGTATGTATGTATGTATGTTTGTATGCATGTATGTATGTATGCATGTATTTATGTATGTATGTATGCATGTATGTATGTATATATGTATGTATGTATGTTTTTTTGACTTAGGTCGGAGGTGGGAATTTTCGAAAGACACTTTTGTTCCAACAAAAGAGTGCACGATTCACCATCACTGGTGCCTACGTACTAAAAGAGTGCACGATTCACCATCACTGGTGCCTGAGTACTAAACCCACCCCCTACACACTTCAACCACTCTCCCCGCGCGAGACTGCCGTAAGGTATTACATCGCGGAGGGCTGGTTAGCTTTAAAGCTTTATCGCACTAATCTAAATTTCGCCTTCGTTCCTCCAATCTTCGGAGTTCCAGCATAACTTCAGCAATTCTCCGGCTGTATTGGCTCCACAGAATCCTAGAATTCATCACCTCTTCCATTAGCCGGTTTGGTACAAAACTCGTTTCGCCCGGCCATCTAAATCTGGGGCAGCATGTTAGCATATGCTCCGCATCTTCCTCCTCCTATTTGGGCAAATAGGGGAAGTATCATGTCCAAATCTGTGCAGGTACTTCTTGAAGCATCTATGACCAGTTAGAAACTGGGTCACGTAATAGTTCAGCTCGCAATGATTGATCTCCATCCAAGGGGTTATATCAGGGACAAGGCGAAATGTCCATTTTACATTTAAACAGTTCTCCCATTGTGACAGCCATTTGTGTATTGAAGTAATTCGTTCCTCCGCTTTTATAGCTGCTATTTGTCCTGGATGCTCGAGACGGCAAAAGTATATCCGTCTCATCTCATCCGCCAATATGTCTATCGGTATGTATGTATGTATTTATGTATGTATGGCAGAAACTCAAAAAATTCTGTTGTCGGGGTTGTAAGGTTTGAAAGCTAAAGTCAAAACGAGATGCTCTTCAAGGATTTTAGACCTAGAAAACCCACTTTCCCTGTTTGCAATCCTATATACAAATTAAGAAATCTTTTGAATCCCTTTAAGCTTTCTAGTCCACACTTTTGTAGTTCCTTTAAGAGCTCTTTCAATGACCACCATGTGCACCATTTTTTGCTCTCTCACTGCTTTAATTATCATTCGTTCCAAAACATTACTAATGCCACTACCACTACCACTACCACCAGAGTGAAATCAAATACGGAATTAGGTTATGGGAAGGAGGAAGCAAAATAAGAATAAAGAAGACACAAAAGCAGATGAGATTTTGTTTTGGTAATCAAAGAAGTGTAAAATTAAAGAAGAAAACAACGAAGAGAGCCTTTTCAATGAGAATAAAAAGAAAGAAACAAAAAAAAAATGAAATTAAAAAGAAAACAGAATTGAAATGAAATGAAAACAATGTAAAGCCACAAAAAACACAAAAAACACAACAACAACAATAATAATATCGACAATGGCATAAAAATGACACGAGATACAAACAAAAAAAAAAAAAAGAAAGAAATTTTGTTAACAACACACAACATGACATACAATATTCATATGCCAACAGACGCATGCATGCTTTCATTTGATAACAATGAGCCTAGAATTTTATGGCACAATGGGTAAGATAAGTATAATGACTCCAATTTAACGCTTTTCATTAAGAAAATTTTTTGTTAATTGTTGTCACCCATTGTGCACAGAATTGGTTTAGAATCGTAGACAAAAAAACAATTTTTTCTTCCCAAAGTGAACAAGACTTGCCTTAATTTGTGACAAAAAATTTTAATTCTTAACAAACAAGAGAAAAAAAAAAATAAAGGAAAATTGAAAATCAATAAATCCTTTACTATAGAAACAACAACAACAACAATACATAAATATTTTTCAAGCATTTCCAAACTCTTTAATATAATGCTGCAGGCTTTTTAGAAATTTAAGAGCCTTGAACTTTAAAATTCCTTAAAAAAAAAAAAAATTTGATTTCGTTTTTTGGGTATTACTAGGGTAAGGAGGAGCTGCACCTGGCTCTGACCTAAAGCTTTTTTGGCTTCAAATTCTCCATTGTCCTTATGGTTCAATTATTGTGCGGAACTTAAAGAACTCGGCCTATTGAAAATTACGCCTTAATGCTTACTCCCTTAGTATGAATGTCTTTTTCTCGCTGAGCAGGAGGGAACTTATAAATGGAATCCTCGATTATATTGTTCCCGATGTTTGTTTCTGAGTTAAGAATTCTCACAATAGAAGCGGAAAACATACTTTACTGTTGGCTCGTAATTAGATGGAAGACAGAAGTCTAGACTGCAGTCTAGTCTAGACTGTACTCCACTGTAGACTAGCTGTACTTCACTCTGGACTAGCTGTACTTCATTCTAGACCAGCTGTACTTCACTCCAGACTAGGCTGTACTTCAGTCTTGATTAGATTGTACTTCGGTCTGGACTAGCCGTCCTTCAGTCTAGACTAGACTGTACTGCAGTCTAGACAAGACTGTACTTCTAGACTAGAATAGAGTACCTACTAGACTGACTGTACTTCAGACTGACTGTACTTCACTGACTGTACTAGACTGACTGTACTTCAGTCTAGTAGGTAGTAGTAGGTAGTGCGTTTTCAGTCTAGGCCAGACTGTACTTCAGTCTAGACTAGATTGTACATCAGTCTAGACTAGACTGTACTTCACTGTAGACTAGACTGTACTTCAGTCTAGTATCAGTATTAGATTTCTTATTAGACATGAGGCCTCGGTTCAAACCACTGGTCAGACATCTCCAGCCAGATGAAAAATGAAAAAATATTTCATAGGCGACTTCCTCTCAGCGGATCTCTGGCAAAAACTCTGAGAATAAAATAAAATTGCCATGAAAATGTTACTCAAGAAACCTGTCGTTCATGCATAAAATTAACGCAAACAACATAAATGATGTTAGAAGCTTGATCCAGATTGAAGGGTTGTTATGATCAATTATGTGTGTAAGTGCGTGAATGATTGATTATTACACTGTTCTTGTGACGGCAATGTAAGCAGGTTTGATGGCTCTTAAGCCTCGAATTGCTTGTGAAGTCTTACGAACCCTGAGAGCAAAAATATCGATGTAAGCTAAGTCATCTATGGTTAGTGACTGCAAAGACTGCATTAGAACAGAATAGGGTCATCTTCCAATGGGTTGTGATTGACAGGTCAAGCATTTAAGTGCTTGAGCATTCCAGCTTCGTTTTTTTTTTGTTCATCCAAAGTCACCATAACGATTTATATCTTCGTGGATTACAATCCACGCTATGCAAGCAGGCTATTAAATTATGCTGCTTTAAAGCACACTACATTACGTACTGGTGGTATGGCAGGTAATGGACTTATAGGACTTATATCTGAGGGTATAAAATTATATGGTGGCAGGATTAAGAAAAACAGTCTTGAAGAGGACATAAGCTTTTTGTACAGAATTTTTTTAGAAGTACTTTCTACATGAAACTCAAATATCTCGAGGGTTTGCGACTTGGATAGGATAATCAGATATTTTATAAATACTGCATGAATGCTAGAAGACAAAAAGAGTTTCTAATAAACAATTCTGATATGTGGCGTTATTACCTTAAACGGCATTGAGCTAATTTGGTAATGGTAAGCTACGCACCTAATTGTTTTTAGATCTGGGGATTACAATAACTAGGATTTTAAAATGCAAGACTATTGCTCTACATTACTGGGTTCAGTGCATAATTCTTTACGTCAAGCCCATAAATAAAACAATGCGAACAGTAAGAACTTTAAAGTTTAACTCAGAACTCTAATCTCTATTCTTTGTAACACCAGATGGAATAGGTTAGGTTAGGTGAAAGGATAGATTGCCGTTCGCAGGCAAATTCACTTGGTGGCCTACTATACCAGTTTTGATCCAGTATGAGGTAAGTACCAGATGGAAGAGTTCATTCAAACTCTGCCCACGAATATTACTCAATAATACGTATTAAAACGTCATCATTACTCAATCAAATATTCATTGAAAATATGTCACACATGCTTTTGAAAAATTGAGTATTTCCACTCCTTAAATGTTAAGCCCACACACATAACATCATGAATATGTCATTTGGAATTTTATTTAAATTTGTTGTCCTACTTCAATTGCCCTAAACTATCTAAGAAAATTTTTTTTTTTGGCCGAAAAACAATCAAAAACCAAATTATTTTCTCTTACACTTCATCAAACATTTGCTTGTGAGATAATTTACAACAATCTGGAATAGTTTTCTTTTCACTACACTTTGTCACAATTTTTTAAAAGTATTTTAAGGCGGCGAAAAAAGAGAGAAGAAAATAATAAAAAAAATAGTGTAAAGAAAAAAAAAGAAAAAAAGGAAGCAAAAAAATGATGTCGATAATGGTGCAGACGACATTTAAAAATTATCTTTAAAGGTCATTAGAATTTTGTTTTTTACACGCAATGGATAAGTACTTGTGAGACCCTACAGTAGACGGCTATGTTACAAGTTTCAGAAATGCAAGTGAATACTGAGAAGTATGTGTGTCCTCGGTCAGACATCAAAAACGAAATATGAAGAGAAAATATTTCTTCGGCGACTTCCTCTCAGCAGATTTCTGGCAAAAACTCTGAGAGTAAATAAAATTGCCATGAAAAGTTTCTCAAAAAAATCTGTCGTTCGGAGTCGACTTTAAACTGTAGGTCCCGCCACTCATGTATAAAATTAGCACACACAACATAAGTGGTGTGAGAAGCTAGGCCGTAATCCTGACTGAAGGGTTGTAATGGCCAATTATGTATGTATGTGTGTCTAGTAAAAGAATTTTAGGTCTCATTGCAGGTAGGCAAAAACAGGCGTCTTTGTTACAAAACAACAGCGGAAAACGGGGAACATTTTACAAACATTTTGCATAACCTCTCGTAATAATGAATTCCTATGTCACAGAGTATCTCTGACAGAATATGTATTGAAGACTGAGATTTTATCCTTTAAAATGATATCTGGGGCCACTACCACCCAGTCAGAACACATCGAACAAATTCTTTTACAGACCGTACATAATGAAAGGCCATTTAAGCACATCACATTAGCTAGGGTAGGGTATGACCATGATTGCGTTACAGAAAGTAATAATTCATGATGAATTTTTCCAAAAAAAAAAAAAATTATTTTTATTTAATCGAATATTTGAATTTCTCTTCATCTATTATTCATGCGTTTTTCTTTATTATTTTCGGTTTGGGTGGAGCCGCTTTCCACTGCTTTAACATTTAATCTAATCCGCTTGACACTTCATTTCTTTGCTCATTCCCTAAAGCACGGTTCCTAGTACGCGTTCTCGTATAACAAATAAAAGTATTTGAATAATAATAATAGCAACAACAATAGCAACAACAACTGCTTAACATTCATTCATTAAATTTATTTTCGTTTTTATTTTTATTTGTGGGCGCATAAATCACATCCCTACACACTTTCTACTGCTTATAGGTACGCCTGATACAGTATAACACCACCTAATAGCAGCAGTTTTATTTGTAATAAATATGCACTCATACATGTACATCCTTATTGTATACACATCGACTTGTATACATACATATGTAAATGTTTATTGTTTGAGTGCTTTAACATCCGTTTCCGCTTTGGCTTCTTTGAAAGTAAAACGATCTGGTGATGGTGGTGGCGAGTGCTCATCCTTAATATGGTGAATTATGCACACTGCGTTGAGTGAGAGTACGTCAACGTACGTTATTGTGTGTGTTTCAGGCGTGTTAAAATAGCGGTTGACCCTAGCACACAGCAATATGAAGTAGAACTTTTGGCAACATAATCGTTCCCGCCATCATCATTGTCAATATTTGCTGTGGCTATGGCAGGCAGTCGCAGCTGCATCCTCTGCAGGCAGTAATAAAACAGCATGACACAAATACTTGGTTGGAATTATTATTTAAATTCCATACGTTTGTATATTTTATGTAAATTTTTTTTTAAATATATTTCTATGTGTGTACACACATACATGCGTAGATATAACGACCGGGGCATAGCAATTGTTTTGCGCCATTCATTTGCGCTGGCACAAGTATTCTCGTTCGAGTGGCTGTAAAATTGACCACAATTAAAATGGAAATTCGTGTCATAAATAATATATTTTTTGTTGTTGTTGTTTCTATTTTCATTTCTTCTCTTTTCTCTGTTTTAGATTCTTTATTCAAATTTTTGACTCAGCATTACAATATGAAAAATATTTTGATGAATAACCAACCACTGACTGGTCTGTTGTAGCCTCAAATTTCCAAATGGAATAAGTATTGAAAGCTTGTATTAATTTTTTTTATATCACGCAACAATATTTTTGATTATTTTTCTATTTTTCTTGTTGGAAAATTTACAAAATTTTTTTGTAGAATTTCGCTTCATGCACATTCACATTCGCATTTGATTTTTGTGTTGGTTTTTTTTTGTCACTTCACTACACTAATTCGATTGTGTCAAGCGGACACGTGTTTGCAAGATGACATTTCAGCTTTAAATTTTTGATGGAGACACAGTTCTTTACTCATGTTACTCATAGAAGGGAGTAGTGAGGTCCAAAAACAAAAATGAAAAAATTTAAACAAAAAATATGCCAACAATTTAGAATAGATTGCGCTAATAATGTTGTGTGTGAACTCTACATGCTTGATTATACATACATAACATACATAATTGATCAATACAACGTTTCAGTCAGGATAACGACCTAGCTTCTTATACCACATACTAAGCTACGGTAACTTCAAATGCTTGACGATGACAGATTGACGACAAATGCTTGACAACAAATACTTGACAATGAATGCTTGACGACGAATGCATGACAACGAATGCTTGACGAAGAATGCTTGACGATGAATGCTTGACAATGAATGCTTGACAATACATGCTTGACGAATGCTTGATAACAAACGCTTGACGACGAATGCTTGACAACAAATGCTTGACGACGAGTACCTTCTAGAAATTCTAATGTTCAAAATACATCTCACTCCATATGGTCAGTGGTGTAATAATTTTAGGAGTATTTTGGAAACTTAAGGTCCCATTTAAGTCCCACCATTTTAGACCGTAATAGCATGCCTTGTGGGAAAATATTTCGGCTATAAAATAAGTTTTGTTATTGCAAAAATTTTTATTTTGAAGAGTTCAGTTAAATATGACTGAAATCAAATGCTTGATAACAAATGCTTGACGAAGAATGCTTGATTACATTTTAGAAATTTCAATGTTCAAAATGCATTTCACATTGTATTACCAGTCACTAGGTGAATTAAGATTAGGAGACTTTTTGAAACTTAACGTTCCATTATACGACCTAGTTTCACACCATTTATGTTGTGTGTGCTAAATTCATACATGAGTGGCGGAGAGAATATCGCTGAGAGGTATCATAAGTATGAACACATATTCAATCGTGATGATGAAACGTAACTGTACAGTTCAGTCATAATTACAACACCATACACCGTAAGCATTTCATGAAAAACACTTCGGTTGTCAGTGTTTGCGTTTGTGTGTACACTCTCATCCTTTTTTTTTTTTGCTGCCAATTAACTCAGTTGAGCTTGAAAAGTCCATTTAAATAATGAAAATGAAATTAATCACAAACCAAAACCAAAAAACAGTAATGAAAACACAGAAACTGTGGCAGCAGAAAAAAAGATTTAGAAACTACAACGACGACGACAACTGAAAATGTTATACAAACCACAGCAGCTTAATGACTGTTGACAGAATACAGCTGGGAATTAAGTTGTGTGGCTTTGACACTTTTTTTTCGCCATTATCCCAGGCTGCTCTTCTCTCTCTTTCTCTCTTTTTTTGTTGTTTTTTTTAATTAATACTTCCCTGCTGTATGTGTGTGACTTTGGTTTGTACTGTGATTATTTCCTTCATACGTGTAATTAACAATAACGACGTCTATGGTCAAGAATTTAAATTGACACAATGGAACATAGGAAAATATAGAAAAAAATTGAATAAAATTCTTAGGAATATGAAAAAAAAAGGAGAGAAAAACAAACGATTAAAAACTGTATGAAAAACTAGTTCAAAGTCGAATCAGTTCGTAGCCAGTTGGAAAATCTTTGTGAAAACTTTAAAACGGAATTAAAAAGGATTGAAGGTTTGGAGTAGTATTTGTTCAGTCCCTCAGGCAACACGATATCAAATAATAAATGCAAGAATATCAAACAGAATTTCGCGTACCCTGTTAGCTTAGAGGGTAGAGAGGTAGGTTGGAATGATAGCTTTAATACCAAAGCCCGCTTGAGCATGCATTACATCCCGTTTAGTAATGCCACAGGCAAGCGAAGTCACTGAACTGACCGAATTCCATCGAACTTATCAATGAAGTAGGTCAGAGCAGAGGCTGCACATTCTAGTGAATAGTGTGCTAGACTTTCAGCTTGAAAATTGAATTAAAGTTCAAAAATTATTTATACAAAGTTAATGTTGGTCGTCTGAGATAGCTTTGCCTTCTAATGACTGTTTTTGTGTTAGGAAATTCGAAAATAAATGAATTCCTAGGCCCTGAATCTTGTTAGCGTTACGTTTTTACCTTTTAAAAATGTTTGAAATATAAGTTCGTAGATTGCAAATAAAAATTAAAATAAATTTGTGTTTAAATTCTAATTAAATTGTTTATTTATCGAACAATTTTGTGTGCCACTGTTCACAACTTGTTTTAAGGACAACAATTGCTTCATTTGTTATTCCCTTGTTTATGCCCTTTGCTATAAACAATAATAATTACGACGCAATTGTTCTGTAGATCTTTGTAACGGAGATCTTCAAACCACGATTGGTTTACTTCACACGCAACGCGTTTTCACACAAGACTGACTGAACTTCTAGTTCGACTTTGCATGCTTTGCCTTGCCTTTTATATAGCGACGTAAACAGTCTGATGAATGTTCTCGTAGCGGAAGTTCCTGGTCTTCGCCTTCAAGAGCTTTCTATGAATGTAAACAACATGTTTACATTCATACATGTTTGCATGCTTGTTGTTAGTGTAGGTTGTTTACATTTGTCCCTGCGGTTGTTGTTGTTTGTTGTTTACTTGCTTATTCGTTTTCTTTTCGTTATACTGATGTTGTTTTTTTATTTTGGTTAATGAAGTAAACAAGTCCGTTATTATTTTTTGTAGCTTTTGTTTAATATTTTAATGTTAAACGATGTTACACCATTTCCATTTTCGTAACAATAGTAAAAGAAATCCTTGTAATTTATACATAATATAACATAACATAATTGGCCATTAGAATCCTTCAGTCAGAATTACGGCCTAGCTTTTCACACCACTTATGTTGTGTGTGTTAATTTTATATATGAGTGGCGGAACTTACAGTTTAAAGTCGACTTCGAACGACTGATTTTTTTGAGAAGCTTTTCATGGCAATTTTATTTACTCTCAGAGTTTTTGCCAGAAATCTGCTGAGAGGAAGTCGCCAAAGAAATATTTTTTTTCATTTTTCGTTTTTGATGTCTGACCGTGGATTCGAACCCTGGCCTTTCATCTAATAAGCCATTAAACTACCTGTTAGACTAGCTTTTTATACAACTACAGTGCAACGTTGGCTCTTCATCCTAAATTTCTTAGGTCTGTTCCTTCAATATCTGCTACGAATTAAGTTTTTACCGTATGGGAGCCAATAAAAAGCCTAAATGAAAGAGTTATTCGCGTAGAGCATTAATTGATGAGAGAATATTATTTTTCTAGCCATGCAATAAACATCAAAGCATTTCAAATGAAATTATTTTCTCCTGATGGCTGCAAATGAATCATTACCCCTCCGACCATTTTACTTTTATTATTACAATAAAACGAAAGAAAAAAATAAAAAATGAAATAGAAATTGTTTTTAAGAAAATAAAAAAAAATTCGTTTTAAAACCCAATAACCATTTGCAAGCATTTTGTAAACATTTGCCATCATTTGCCATCATTTGTAATCATTTGTTAACGTTGATTGTCTTTTATTTACAGAATGTATGCCAGTCAGCCCCAGGCAGCTAGGCAGTCAGCTAGTCTATGCGCTAGAATTTTTTTTTTTTCATTTCTCCTTTTGTATCTCTTTCTGTCTGCTTATATTGTTTTTGTTGTTGTTTCTGTTTTTTTCATCATTAATTTGTTGAAATTCATCATTTTGAATGAAATGAATTGAAATGAAATGACCAGAATGAATTACTCGTGCATAAAATTTAAGTGTCGGACGATTTTTTTTATGTGTGCAGACTATTGTTATTGATGCTGGTGTTGCTGTTTTATTACGATTGTAATGCTTTGTAATTTGTGAAAATCATTTTTCAATTGAAATAAAATAACCGGAAATAGGCTTTAAATTGGCATCAGGGTAAGGGATGTAAAAAAAAAACGTTTGTACACCCTTTAAGTACCAATAATAAAGGGAAGGGTTCATATGCAAAGTATAATGCGTGAAATGATTAGAAATCAAAAAATGTTAATGCAAATAAAAAATAGGCCTACGAATGAAGTTTCACATAATTTTTGTTTCATTCCATAGGCAATATGCAACTACTGAAGGACTGTCAACAGTATTAGTTTTGTCTCTCCTACTCAATTGCCAATTGAGACCATAGTGGTACTTGTTGGCAAAAGTAATCCTACACTTGATCCTCAGACTGACATAGTTTTTGCTGGTAATTGCGGATCCTAAGTAGATAAATTCCTTGACTACATCAAAAGAATAGTTATCGGTCGTCAACTGAGAGGCAGTACGCCGCACTTGTCACTTCTCTACTTGTCGATAACATATGTACTTTGTTTTGCCCTCATTTACTGCCAGACCCATCACATGGGTGCTATGAAAAGTTGGATTGTAATCCTGACTAAAGGGTTGTAATGATCAATTGAGTAAAAATAAGGAAAATTTGTATTGGACTATGGAAGTCCGTGCGGCATAAGTGGACATATTATGCTGCAAAATATATTTAAAAAATAAAATGCCATGAGTGATTGAAGTGGTAACGATTGAAGCTGATTAAGTTCGAAGGTAAAATTGAGCGTGGCATCACAATGGGCCTAAATACTGGCCTAAGTAGTTCCGCCACCTTACTTAACCTAACCTAAGTGCTACTGAAAAAGGAAAACCTTCTAAGATTGCTGCAGCAAAGATGACATCACAACTAGATTGCTCCCTCGAACCATGTATCTCTACTTGATAGGCATAAACTTAAACTTGTTTTCGCTTTTTAATTTACAATCCTGGAAATCAGAGGGACTATTCATGATTCATGGAATTTCGACAAGAGAACAAATCGCAGTCTAATAGGAATTCTAAAGGGACACAAAACTATTGGCAGTTTAGCTGACAGACTCAGTTAGCCTCACCAGGATTAATTCAGACGCTGCCATGATGTGGAGTAAACGTATTCGGTTCAACCGTGCCGTACACTTCAGAACAGACGTTATCGGTTTATGGGTCACGGTAGGTATGAAGATTTGGTCATGGTCATAGCCCAGAGGGAGCTCAGGGCAGTTCAAACCTTAGTCTGGTTAACACAATGGTCAGTATGGGCTACTGAGTAAACTGCCTGTGAAGGTTTAGCTGCCAGCTAAGCTAACCTAACCTAATGCGAATTTATCTAGCTGGACGTCCGAGAATATAAATGGGTATTGTATGTCGCCGTAGTCTAGTAGGTAGTGTGTTGGCTTATTAGACGAAAGGCCCAGGTTCGAATCCCCGGTCAGACATTAAAAACGAAATAGAAAAATATTTCTTCGGCGACTTCCTCTCAGCAGATTTCTGGCAAAAACTCTGAGAGTAAATAAAATTGCCATGAAAAGTTTTTCAAAAAAATCTGTCGTTCGGAGTCGACTTTAAACTGTAGTCCCGCCACTCATGTATAAAATTAGTACACACAACATAAGTGGTGTGAGAAGCTAGGCCGTAATCCTGACTGAAGGGTTTAATGGCCAATTATGTATGTATTGCATGTTATATAATATGTCGACTGCCATAGAATAATAAAAAGTTTTTTTTTAATATACAGTGAGCGACTGTACATTAAAAAATATACCTTAATAAATTACCGTTATTTTTATTTTAAGACTGTTATTTCATTGCCAGTTTTTAAAATTGAAACAAAAAAAAAAAAAATTAAAAAATATTTCTAAAGATTGTTAAATTTTTTCGGGCACTCTCCTTAAGTGGTAAAAATTAATTTTGGTGTTAGAATTTTATTCTTAGTGTACAGTTTCTTTTGAAGTACACTGTATATTCTGAAATTCTTAAAAAACACCTCATAGTTCCACTATTTAGGTAAAGCTGCTATTTATTTCACAGCAACCTTACATATGCCATTAATTCATTTGGATTAAATAAGGTATTTAATGCTTGCTTACTTACTTACTTAATTAATTAATTGGTCATAATAACTGTTAAGTCAGATATTTATTACGGTATTTAAATTTCATTTCATTGTATACGTTTGTTTGTTATTGTTTTTAATGCCACTTAAATTATTGCATTTTAAATTTAATTCGGCAGTGTTTTTGAAAAAGATTTATGAGTTGATTTAATAATTGCCAGCCTATATATTGTCATATGACATAAGACAACAACAATCCATTAGAAGAATATGCACTTAAAAACACACTCATTTATTTACTCATACTCTCATATACATTTCATAAGGGGTTTTGAAAGAGAGAGACTTTTCGAAATAGAAATTCACAGAATAGTTGACATATTTGTCTTGTCAATTATTAATCATGACATGATAAATTGCTTCGTTCGAAGGCTTTTTATTTATTTTCGTATTCATTTTTAAGATGAATTATTGAATAAATTTGATAAATAGTTGGTGTTGTTGTTGTTGCTGCTGTTGTTGTTGCAATAGTTTTATTAGATTCTGTGTATCAATAAATTTGTTTTCAATTAAACTAATAAATCGTTCAGAGTAATACGATACAAATTATTTGATTTATTTTGTCATGAAAATAACGATGAAATTTTAATTTGATTTTCAAAACCCAATAAATGACAACTGACACACGCTTAAGGGGGTTTGTTTCAGAGACCAGCAATGAATCACTCTTTCGCTACTCATAAGTAGTCATGAAATTTTGAGTATGAGTGAGTCATATACATACATAATTGGTCATTACACCCCTTCCGTCAGGATTACGGCCTAGCTTCTCAAACCACTTATGTTATGTGTGTTAATTTATAGTGAGTGGCGGACCTGCAGTTTAAAGTCGACTTCGAACGACAGATTTTTGAGAAATTTTTCATGGCAATTAATTTACTCTTAGAGTTTTTGCCGGAAATCTTGAGAGGAAGTCGGCGAAGAAATATTTTTTTCATATTTCGTTTTTGATGTCTGACCGGGGATTCGACCCCTGGCCTTTCATCTAATAAGCCAACACACTACCTACTAGACAACGGCGACTCTCTCGTGCTGATGAGTGAGTCAATAGTATTGTAATTTAACTACTCTGATTCATTCATACTCACTACATCGTTGATTTATAAGTACAAGTTGTAATGAGTATGAGTACAACGTTGACATCGAACTTATAACATTCGAAATATGTTTGATTCAAGCGCCTACTCATTCAGATTCATAAATTTAGAAAAAAGCTTATGATACTCATAAATGATTCGAGTGATTCGAAATTTACAGTCTTAGTTATTGTTGCATTTACAACAAAAGAAAAAAAGGCACACAAGCAAAAAACCACAGATCAGCAAACGGAGCAAAAACACAACTTTCTAGTGAGTATTGTTGTGTTCGTACGTGATTCATACTTATTTTGTGATTCTTGTTTAGGTTGAGTCATGGAGAGTAGAAATCAAAAAACATCATGCGTGGTAGTGTGAAGTATGAGTATGATGAGTACTTCAAACTTTGAATATGAGTATGTATGAGTATGATATTAAAATAAGTATGAATGCGTGTATAAAGTATCAGGAATAATGATTATGATTCGAATCTACTCATCTTTTAGAATACTTATTGCTTGATGTCTGGTTTGTTTATGTAAGTATTTTAAGTGGGTTTTAAATTTAAACGGGTTTTAAATTAATTTAATCATCATGTATGTATATCTGTCTTATGCTATTTCTTCTTAATAATTTAATTTAAAATTATTTTAAAAATTTTAACAAAATTTTCATAATCGACTGCTTAAGCTTAAATTGCTCTTGTTGACCGATCACAATCAAAATTATTTCAAAAACTAAAAAAATAAATATTTTCCTTAGCTTCTCTGTATGTACGTATGTTTAAAGAAAATAAACAACTTTTGACAAATAAACGTGAACAGTTTGTGTAATCAGGTCAATTGCGAAATTTAAAAGGAAAAGACGAAAAATTGTGAAATCTAAGCAAAAGTTTTTGAAAACGTTTTTCAAAGGAAATGAAAAGGAAAATGAGGAAAAACTCTTGTATAGAAAGTTTATAACAACCACAGCTCACTATTTATATGTACGTTCTCTGACAATACAACATCTGTAGGGGTAGTCACAGTTCTTAAAACAAAAAATCGAAAGTATGACAAGTGCCATGAAAATAATCGATTTATCGAACTATCGATATTTTTCATAACAAGTTCCATTTTGTTGTCATTATTTTCGGGGATATTTTGATGTGTTTTTGGACTTTCGATATAAATATGCGAGGTTCGTTAAGAAAAATATTTAATTTGCGACGATGTTTCAAATAACGATCTTAGAAGAAGCCTTTCTGTGAATTAAATTTTATAAAGCTCTTGAACCTCTCTGCTGTTGTATGCTGCATCATTTCATTGGTATGGTTATGAATCTGGAACGGATCTTAGGGCAGAAGAATAAACTTTCCAAACCTATGGAGAAATCTGCAGGTATTTTCAAACTAAAAGCCGATGCCAACGTAATCTTTGTGCACTTCAAGTTAAGTTGAAGGTACAAAGGATGGCATGTAGCGCTACTATTTGAGAGACAGGCCGCCATGCAAACCCTCTGCCTTTGCAAGGTTTAATTAAAGAGAAGCTGAAGACCACTTTAGCCCTTTAGCTTGAAGGGAAATTAGACAGAGAAAGTAAAAATATTTATGTTGGGCATCAGGCAATGTTGAAATTCAAGGCAATGTGCAAATAGATTTGCTAGCGTGTAGCAGAGCCGGAAGCCTTTTAGCAATCAATGTTTGAACGATCAACGATCAATCAGCGAAAAGGAAGATAAAGAGAGGCATAAACTCTTCTCAATGTGAGCAGTTAGATTGTAATCCAGGCTGAAGGGCTGTAATCTCCAATTGATTTGAGTGGTTGATTGCGGCAACCGCAAGTTTTGTTGGATAAGGAAGTTTTGATGACACTTGTTCAGTGATAATGAGAATGAATTTTCGAACTACACTACCCGTAACCTGTGAGGCAAGGAGTGATCCTTATTCTTGTCGAACAGTATCTAAAAGTTTGTCAGGGAGAAAGGCATTCTCTCTGCTCAAAAATTGCAAAATTAAATTTGAAACACCGGCGATGTAAATGATACCTCTATAGAGGGTATATAGGCAAGTACGATAGATCGCATGGTTGCATGTTCTCTGTTCAAACATCTGTAAATGAACTCCGAAGCAATGACATGAGATAGGTGATGCATATTGCAAAGAGCTCTACTGAGACGAGGTATTTCATGCGTGCTTTTAAGAAACTTATGTTCTGGAATGTTTTTGTTTCCTTGCCTTTATTTTTTCGGTGATTTCAGCAACAGCATCGCTTCCATTTTGTTAATATTTTTTTCGCTTATGACGACAGATGATTTAAATTTCATGCTGCGCTTACGGTGGAGTGTACAACAAGGGATTTATGTTCATTGATACCCTGTAGATGAGTAAGTCAAAGATACTGGCACGTTAAGGCCCGAAAGATGATTCAAGCTTAAGGAAGCTAAATGCCTATAGTGATGTTAAAATGATGATGAAAATCTGTGGCCTATTCTTCAATAGAACGTCGCTTGTGTATTACAGATCCAAGTGATTGTTGATATACCTTTTAAAGCTGCCTTAATTAAGTTTTCAATAAAGGGACGTTATTTAAAAGCAAAATTTATTCTTCAATTTGCGTAATAATCGAATAACGATCGAATCGCTGTGGCCTAGAGCCAGTAGTGATCAAACTAGAATAAAGGTTAGTAGAGTTATGCTGTGTGTTTCATCGAGTCAATCTCTCAATTCGTTTTTTTATATTTTAAATCTCCATTCAACGTAACGTAATTGTATTTTATGATCTATTAGCACAACACGCCTATAGGTACTCGCCTAGGGATCTTATAACTTCATTGAGAACAATGTCCGGATACCATCAAATAGTAGTGGCATCAAATGATTCTGTCTATGGTTTATTAGGGTGGACTGAAGTGAACAATCCTTTTTTAAAACGGCTGCCAATCTAATCTAATCTTGCATAGAAAATTGTTCAAATCGATTACCCAAGCTCTAATAGGGATGACAGTTTATATTAGAGAGGCAAAATTGGAGATAATTTTTTTAGGTTTCTAAAGGGTTGCTCAAAAAAATGCAACAGGAACTAATAATATTTGATTAGCCTGCATTAATTTCATAAAAACTGGTAAGGATTTCTTCCTCTACTAACCCTTATTTTGGTCCTTAGCGTGTTCAGAGTATTAAATACGATTAAATATGATTTAAATTTCATTCTGTTAGAATCCATTCAACATTAAACTTTAAAATGTTCATCATAATTTAATATGTATGTGCGTTGTAATGTTTTTTAAACATCCTTTAGGCAGCCTTTTAACGCCTATTCAAAACAGCAGTTTTGTTTTTGAAAGTTTTATTGTGTCCTGTGTCCTGTGTCCTGTGTCCTGTGTTCTTAATTTTAATAATAATTTTCTAATCACATGATTTCCTTAATAACTCTTTACAATACAAATGCTTTTCTTGTATTAATGAATTAAATTTTATAATGGCAAGCAAATGTTCTCTCTCTCCCACTCTCTCTCTGTCTCTGTGTGTGTGCGTGTGGTTAACATGAAACTTTTAATTATTTTACAAGCTAACAGAAGAAAGGATGAAAATGCCCAAAAGGATTTTAATGAGAAAAACTCATCTTAATTCTATTCTCTCCCATAAAAGGAAATTGATTTCATTTGTGAGAAATTTCTTGAATTTTTAGAACAAATAATTTAAAACAGGACATGTGGTTTAAATGAGGAAATTTTATTCTTTGCGAGGATATTAAAGAAAAGAGAATTAATGTTTCGGGTTTGATATTAAAGTCCAGAGAATAATGGCTGATGGGAATTAACAAATGGTTTGCAGACCTGAGTGCCAAGAACAAGAAACATTTAAAGGTTTCAGTGTTTGGACAGATTTCAAGGACTCTCTGGTAGTTTCAACAGTAAAAACCTTAATGTTCAGATATACGGAAAGCCTTTGGATCAACATTTCAAAATCCTTTGATTTCCACACAGGCTGGAATTTAGAGAAACTTTGCTTATTTCAAACTTTACACAAATCAAGGACAAAAACCAAGTTTTGAGATCGTAAGGAGCTATCCATTTTCATGATATAATTGCCAGCAATGGCATTTGCTTACGGGCCATGAATACTCCTACTTGTATAGGGTGGGCCATTTAAAAGTTTAAATTTGAAAATGCAAAAACGATTTGAAATTTTGCCAAATTTATTTTGTTTTTGTTGTGAAGTTCAATTGTTCTGGTTAGAAATGGAATATTATTTCACTCTGCGGCTGGCCCCACAGTACCTCATTCAATCGCATCAATTTTCTTACACTTTTTCGAGTGTATGAGGTCGTATCTCAGTAATGGCATAGCGCATGTTAGTATAACAATTGTTGGCATAACAATTTTCTTTACGGGTGCCCCATAGAAAATAGTCCAACAATGTCACATTCCAGCTTCTTGACTAATTAAACAGCCATCAAACGTTTGACACAATAAATAGATTGTGACATGAGATATGTGGCAAGTTGCACTATCATGTTGAAATCATACATCGTTTACAACAATACCATGAGGAGCGGGTATTTAAAATCGGTGTAATAGGTATCTCCATTGACTCTATGGTTGCTTCGCCTTCATTTTCAAAAAAATATGAGCCAATGATGCCTGCGCTCCATAAGCCACACCAAACAGTCACTCGAAATGGATGATATTGGCTTTTTTAGGACCGCTAGGGGTTTTCTAAGCCCCAAATACGGCAATTTTGCTTATTAAAGTACCTCTCAAGATGAAAATGAGCTTCATTCGATTGATGATGATTTTTTCTTTTGGCAAAATCGCTAGCGTCATGCAGTTTCCCGTTGGCCCAGTAAATCCCAAGGCTGCTCAAGCATAAATCGATTCATTACGTTCAGTGGAGATATGATACGGAATTTTGTGACAGAATAGAATGCGATAAGTATTGCTAGCTTCGAAATAACCCATGATTTAAATTTAAAACGATAGATGGCCCATCCTATTTATTTATTATATGCATCCTATCATACAGTTAGTGGGGGGGTTAGTAGGGTGGCCTCAATTATTATTTGTTTTATTTTTATCGCCAATATTTGTAAATATTTCATTACGATTGTAATGTGGGAGGGTAAAAGACAAACAACAAACAATGAAAGTCGATAACAAAACTTGTTTTTTTTTTCTGTTTCTGTTTCTGTTTCCTTTAATTAGTCATTAAAACGAAAGTCAATACTTCAATCAGGATTTTTGTTTATTTTCAATGTTGTTGTTGCTTTGTTTTCAACGTTCCTTTTAATAATCGAATCGATAACGAACCAACAAAAGTTTTCTTCTCTTCCTACCACAATAGAAAATAAGTTAACGGCCTGGTACGGCTGTGTGTGTTTCAAGGCAGTTGGATTCCAAAGATTTCAAATACTTCTGAAGAATTTTTTTTCTCTTTTTTTCATTTTGTTGTTAAGATTGTTCGTTTATTTTTATCTGTAAAGTAAGGAGGGGGGGAGGAGGGTTGACCACAATGAAAAGATGTCACAAAAATAAATTCTAATGGCCTTCTTTCCTTTTTTCAATTGAAAACAAAAGAGTCACAGCCTTAAAGAAATTGAATTTCAAATTATGTTTGTGATGAAACAAAACAGGTGACGTTATGCTGGCTGGTAATTATAGAATTTCTTGGTATTAAGCTAAAGCATATTGAGGACTAGGATAAGCGACGATAGTCACAGATGGCTGCTGTAGCCCATGCTTCAAAGTTAATATGAAAGAACAGTCATGATTAAGTGCTACATACATACATAATTCATCATTACATCTTTCAGTTTGGAATACAACCTAGCTTCACACATCACTTATGTTGTGTGTGTTAATTTTATGCATGAGAAGCGTGACCTGCGGTTTAAAATCGACTCCGAACGACAAATTTTTTTTGAGAAACTTTTCATGGCAATTCTATTTACTCTCAGAGGTTTTATGAGAAATCTGCTGAAAAGCAGACGCCGAAGAAATCGTTTTGTTGGAGGTGTCGGATTTAAGGTTTGAACCGTATGGCCTCACGGCTAATAAGCCAACACACTACTTACTAGACAATGGCGATTACATAATTTTAAGTGATTAAGATTGAAGGTTGATTGAAGATTGATTGTAGATTGACTGCAGATTGATTGAAGATTGAATGAAGATTGATTGAAGATTGATTGGAGATTGATTGAAGATTGATGGAAGATTGTTTGAAGATTGATTGAAGATTGATTGAAGACTGATTGAAGATTGCTTGAAGATTGCTTGAAGATTGATTGAAGATTCATGGAAGATTGATTGAAGATTGTTTGAAGATTGATTGCAGATTGATTGAACATTGATTAAGGATAGTTTGAAGATTGATTGAAGATTGTTTGAAGATTGATTGAAGTGATTGAAGTGATAACGATTGAAAGTGATTAAGATCGAAGGTAAAATTTAGTGTGGTATCACAATGGGCCTAAATACTGGTCTAAGTAGTTCCGCCAAGTTACTTAACCTAACCTAAGTGGTACTGGAAAATGAATATCGTTGAAGAATTGCTGCAACAAAGATGACATCACAACTAGATTGCTCCCTTGAACCATGTATCTCTACTTTATAGGCATAAACTCAAACTTGTTTTCGCTTGTCGATTTACAATACAACCCTGGAAATCCTGGAAATCACAAGGACTATGCAAGATTCATGGATGTTAATGCGAATTTCGACAAGAGAACAAATCGCAGTCTAACAAGAATTCTAAAGGGACACAAAGCTATTGGTAGTTTAGCTGACAGACTCAGTTAGCCTCACCAGGATTAATGCAGACGCTGCCATGGTGTGTAGTAAACGTATTCGGTTCAACCGTGCCGTACACTTCATTACAGACGTTATCGGTTTATGGGTCACGGTAGGTATGAAGATTTGGTCATGGTGGCGAACATGGCCCAGAGGGAGCTCAGGGCAGTTCAAACCATAGTCTGGCTAACACAATGGTCAGTATGGGCTACTGAGTAAACTGCCTGTGAAGGTTTCGCTGCCAGCTAAGCTAACCTAACCTAATGCGAATTTATGTAGCTGGGCGTCCAAGAAAATAAATGGGTATTGTATGTTATACAATGATATCATGACTAAACTAGTTAAGACTTAAAACTAAAGTTTGCTTTCGAAATCATTTATCTTGAATTTATTGAAAAGGATAGGATGTAAATCACATATTGGGATTCCTAGGCTAAGCAATTTTGCTTATCCCTTTTGATAATAATTTTAAAATATTTCTCTTCCTTATTGTGTTTAATATTACGAGTATTTAATCCCTTTGTTCTTTAGCAATACTTTCTTTTCATTGTTTATTGTCTTCCTTGTTTACTTAAAATTTTAATTAAAAATTATTTACAAAAAAACTAATCCAATAGCCAGCCAGCTGTCTTTCTGTCTCTCTGTGCTCATTTGAATTGCAAAACTAAGCAAATGCATGAATGAATGAATGAATGAATGAATGAAAAGTTCCTCCATTGAAGTGTTTTATTCGTTTATTCAAAAAAAAAAATTGGAATTTTTAGTTGTTTTTCCAGCACTTAAGAGGACTTCGCCATGGAAAAATTATAAAAATTGAAAATATTTTTATGGAGCGCATAACACAATAAAATAATTGCCAAACGCACAATATGCAGAACAACATTAATGGTCAAGAGCTGTTGTTGTTTATGAAGAAATTGTTAAACAAAACTTTTAAGCACAAAGTGGCACCATAAGTGGCGGGATGTACAGTTTAAAGTCGACTCCGAACGACAGATTTTTGAGGAACATTTTCATGGTAATTTTTTTATTTAATCTCAAATTTTTGGCCAAAAATCTGCTAAGAGGAAGTTGCCGACGAAATATTTTTTAATTTTGCGTTTCTTTGGAGTTATCTGACCTAAGGTTTGAACCATGGACTCACGCCTAATAAGCCATCACACTACCTATTAGACTACAGTACATGAAAGTCTAAAATTCATGAATAAAGGCCCAGATGAGTTACATACATAATTGGCCATTATAACCCTTCAGTCAGGAATGCGGCCTAGCTTCTCACACCACTTATGTTGTGTGTGTTAATTTTATACATTAGTGGCGGGACCTACAGTTTAAAGTCGACTCCGAACGACAGATTTTTTTGAGAAACTTTTCATGGCAATTTTATTTACTCTCAGAGTTTTATCCAGAAAGCTGTTGAGATTAAGTCGCCGTTGAAATATTTGTTTACCAATCTCGTTTTTGATGTCTGACCGGGGATTCGATCCCTGGCCTTTCGTCTAAAAGCCAACACACTACCTACTAGACTACGGCGACCCAGATGAGTTACTTGAAGGAAAAATAAAGCCTAAATGTATTGAAAAGTATTACGAACGTACAAACACATTCTGCTGTACTCTACAGAGCCACTGGAGTGCTTGAAACTGCAACATTGTCTTCCTTTTGTTGGCATCGAAGTATAAGAAATCTGGTAAAAGTGAACAGTTGTCTAAATCTGCATTGCACCATACGTTCCATGAGTAAGAAATAATCGATTGAATGATGTTCGGTATTGTTGTTGCCATTTCGATTGATCCTCTCTTGTTCAATCCTCTCTTAGTGGCTTGACAATATCTCTACTTGGCTTGATATCTTTTGAAGTATTTTCACCGTAGCCTAGTAGGTAGTTTGTTGGTTTATTACACGATAGCCCATAGTTCAACTCTTTGCAAAAAATATTTCTTAGTCAAATTGCTCTCCAGCAAATTTCTGGCAAAAACTCTGAGAGTAAATAAGATTGCCATGAAAAAGTTTCTCAAATCCTTTGTCGGAGTCAATTTCAAATTGTGAACAATTTGATCCATTGATCTATTGCTTTCCTATGCTTTTTCACGTTGATGTAAAAATACTTCATGTGCTGAAGATTAGATTTCAGTTTGCTTCAACGAGTATTTCTAACATAAAACTTATCTCAAATGGCTTGCATGATATACAATGAGTGCTTGAAGATAAGGATACAATTTGTTCCAGCGAGTAGCACTCTGTTAAAACTTCTCTTAAGGGGAGTTAATAATTTTAACAATTCATCCAATGACTGTCACTGTCATTGCTTGGTTCTTGTGCTTGTGAGTGACTGCTGTCTTT
Source organism: Sarcophaga bullata (assembly GCA_005959815.1). Classification (NCBI taxonomy): domain Eukaryota; kingdom Metazoa; phylum Arthropoda; class Insecta; order Diptera; family Sarcophagidae; genus Sarcophaga; species Sarcophaga bullata. Next base: position 136,879 of record QOCX01000510.1, read on the forward strand.
GCAGCATGACGTTTAAGAGGATCTCTTCACGATGCTTGATGCTATTGTGGTGAAACTTTCGGAATGCAAATTTAATTAACTTTTTAAAAATAGACCACTTCGTTCATTGTTTATTATTATTTTTGTTAAACAAAACACAAAACACAAGAACATAAACAAAACAAACGGAAATTCATTTTAATTTTAGCAAAGAATTCCTTGCCATTTCATTTCAATCACTTAAAAAAAGCGCCAAAACTAAACAAAATGGGGAAAAAAAACAAGAAATAATATGAAAGGATTTTAAGATTTTACAATTATTGATCGTGTGAATATTTTTCTTAATTTTATTGAAATTTTAAGAAATTTTAATTTTTTTTATATTTTTAATCATTTTGCCTGGCGTTTTTCTATGCTGCAGCATCAACAGTGGCAGTATTGTGTGTATTGTGTGTTGTATTTATAAAATATTGTTTATTTGTACGTAAATACGTACATACATACGTAATTATTTAATTTGTTTATTAAATAAATAAATATTTATTTGTATTTAAATTTATTATTTGATTTAATGTATGCTTGTACGCACATTGTACGCAAATTGTAGAATTTTTGATTTTGTTTGCCACACTCTGTAAATAAATACTTAAATTAACAGCAGGGGCAATGCTTAAAAACTTAATAACACGCACGTGTATAATGAGGGGAATTTATAGTATTTGATAGGGCAACAATAGCAACAACAAAATAATTAAAAATAAAAATTTAATATTTTTCGTATTTAAAAATATTTTGTTAAACGGAAAATTTTTGGTCATTATAACCCTTCTGTCAAGATTAGGACCTAGCTTTTTTTATAAGTGAGTGGAGTTATGAGTTCGATTCCGAACGCCAGATTTTTGAAGAAACTTTGCTAGGAAATTTATTTACTCCCAGAGTTTTTGCCAGAAATCTGTTGAGAGGAAATTGCCGAGAAATATTTTTTTTATATTTTCGTTCTGTTCGAGATGTCGGACATGGGGTTTAAACCAAGGCCTCACGTCTAATACACTACGACGAGTTCTTATGTTACCTTTCTAATATTATCCTATCATATGCATTAATTCCTCTAGGCAATAATTCTCAAAAAAGAGAAAAACTGATAGAATATGAAACCACATGTCAGGGGAGGCTCTTACTAGACATATATTTGAAAGCTCGTTTTGTATTAAATTTACTTAGAATCCTTCTAATGCATTGATAGGATTCAATACGGGTATAACGGCCTTTGTCGTCTCAGTTTCATCGACATTTTCCGAGACTCTACGACCTGAGACAAAAGCAATCTAGTTGTGATGTCATCTTTGCTGCAGCAATCCTTAGAAGGTTTCATTTTCCAGTATCACTTAGGTTAGGTGAAGTAAGATGGCAGACCAACTTAGACCAATATTTAGGCTCATTGTGATACCACGCTCAGTTTTACCTTCGATCTCAATCATCTTTAATCGTTATCACTCTTCAATCACTTCAATCAATCTTCAAACAATCTTCAATCAATCTTCCATGAATCTTCAATCAATCTTCAAGCAATCTACAAGCAATCTTCAATCAATCTTCAATCAATCTTCAATCAATCTTCAATCAATCTTCCATGAATCTTCAATCAATCTTCAAGCAATCTTCAATCAATCTTCAATCAATCTTAAATCAATCTTCAATCTTCACTTCGCAGCATTACTAATGTTTATTACTTCGTTCTGGAGAATACTACAGCAAACTGGGAGTTGGAGTGATAGCTTGAGGTTATATTCTTCGTAGAAAACTCCACATTCTACTTTATTTTCAAGTTTAGAACCGTCTGCGTAAATTTCTATCGAATTTTTGAAGACGTTGAAAATGTCAGAGGACGATTTTTTCCCTCCTCGAAATTCTAGTGTAGAACCGTCTATTAAAATTTGGTGTGTCCAGGTCTTAACTTAAGTAACGCCATGATGGCACACACCACGGTGTTCTAAGCATGGGTTGAAACAATGCATTTACCAACGCCCTTAAGCGCAATGATGCAACTACATGATGCATATAATGGATTGCTTAATTGTACCAATTGAGTATCAATTCGAAGCCATGCATGACATGACTTCCCTCTTGGTTAGGGGTCGGAAACTCTATAAATTCCCTTGTGAAATTGGTTAAAAGTATAATGCCACCGATAGAAACCACAATCACCACGTTGCTTCCACAAAGAGGTCGCCCCAATTGTAGGACAGAGACAAGTTACTGGGGCTTCCGACACCCGTGGCATAAGAATCCAGCCAACGGTTAGACTACACAGTCCAGTCTACTACCAATTGAACCCGAAACGGTTCGGGACTTTTAGAACAAGCAATCAACTACAGAGGACAACTATACAACGGTGACAACAACACTACGAATAAAAGGCACAAGAAACGATAAGAGCAGGAGCCACTGGCGATTGAAGTGATGGGAATAACCTCCACTATCGTCTTGTCCTTCTCCTCTTAAAAACGTCATTAGCGAAAATGCCTAAACTCCCAATTGTCCGAACGTCTACTAAGGCCCTACAGTATAATCAATTTCACTTTGAGCCTGGGAATGTTAGGATCAGATGAATGGATCCTTATGGAATAATATTGTTACGAAAATGGAAATGGTGTAACATCGTTTAACATTAAAATGTTAAACAAAAGCTACAAAAACAAAAACAACAGACTTGTTTGCCTGATTAACAAATAAACAAAAATAAAACGACAACAACAATATAACGAAAAAGGGATAAACAAGTAGACAACAAACAACAACAACAACGCTGAAGGGACGAACGTGTAAACAAGGTACAAAAACAACAAACATGAAAGCATAAATAAATATAAACATCGTTGTTTACATTTATGGTGACTTCGAGAAGGCGAAGAC